>VXAZ01004462.1:96368-145380 GCA_013399875.1 Gymnorhina tibicen | reverse complement strand
GACAGGGTGTCAGGGAGGATTCTTTTTGATAGATTTCTTGGACGAAAATCAAATGCAAAAGCAGCAAATACTGTATCTGAGAACCGTTTATTGATAAAGAAAGGTAAGTGTTCCTACTGAAGGGGGATAGAAAAGGGAGCAAAAAGGGGAAAAGAGAGACGGCGAGAAGAAACAGAACACCGGGACAAATCATTACCGCTGTACCCCGGGGCGCTCCGTCAGCATCAGCTTGGCAGATGGAATGTGTGTGCTGCAAGCTGTGATGAGTCTGCGTGGCTCCCATGGCGGCTCGGTGCGATTTCCAAACAGCAGCAGGCTGCGTGTCTCTTCCATTGGCGACAAACAGGTTGCCGTGGCTACGGGTGGAGCAGCTGCGGGTTGTCAGGGTCGGGGTGCAGGCAAGGTGCAAGTGGCGTCGGCTCCGTCGGGAAACATCGGAGTACTAGGGCTGCCATGGTGTCGAGCTGCCTCAAGGTGCAGACAGGGTAGGCAGCCAGGGAAGAAGCAGGACCACAGGGAGAAAAAGGTGGAGGGAAGGGGGCGCACGCGTGCCTCCAAAAAACCCAAAGAAAATAGCACCTGTTGTGTCGCAGTTAACTGCTTTTATGTGCCAAGACTCCTCCCATAGCTCGATTTCTGGGGCATTTTTTCCCAGGCATCCAGGGCTCTGCCCCACCGGCAAGGGGGTGGTTGCTTGCAGCCTGCTTGTGGAACCTTCCTCTGCCCTGATTGGCTGTCAGGCAAAATCTCCCTGGGACATGGCTCACGGCACGTGTACAGCCCCTATAGTAATTTTTCACCTCATGTATAACGCATGTTGAGGCATAAATAAAAATTAAATTGGTCCCTCTCAGATGCACAAACTGTGCTTAAGGTTTGTGCTATACAGATGACTATACTGGAGGACAGAGACTGTGTGCCTCTTACTGCTTATAGATTCACGTGCTCTTCCTAGCTGCTCATTCAGTATGGACAGAAGACTTCCCTCTGCAATTGAGTGCTCTGTAAGACATGACTGTGTTTAAGCTGAGGGGGAAGATGTATGCTAATGTCTTTACAAACAATTTGATGAGAGAAGGTATGGGTGTTAACGTCTTTGATATGGGTCTTAATGCCTCTACTAAGTTTGAGCAGCAGGTTTGTTACAGAGCCCAGACAGCTTGGCTCCTGAAACAGACACAAGCTGGGTCTGCACGAGCTTGAGTTTCTGAACTTTAGGGTAAAACAGTAGGTTCAAGGGGGAATATGGGGCAGGCGGTTCAGGAAGGCTGTACCTTCCTAGTACCTCAGCCAATGGGGAAAGGAAGAGGGCAACGTGCGGCCGGGAGTTTAGGATAAAAGGAGGCTGCGCCCTCCGAAACCTCGAGAGAGAAAACCCAGTGGGTGCGTGTCCCAGTGGACTCTCTCCCTTTATTCGAATAAAGTTGCAGGATTCCTCTGTCTCCTTTATGGACATTGGCTTTTCATAGCATACAAATGGGGACTCATTCAGGATCCTTCCACCGTCTGGGTCCAACACATGGCAAGAGGAGCTGGAGGCGTGCCTCACCCAGTTTTTAGGTGACCAGCTCCCTTTGGCGCTGGCCAGCACCAGGAGATTGACTGGATACCTGAGACTGTCCAGGAGACCCGGGAGGGTCTGTGAAGACTCCACAGCAAAGTACCATTGGACATGGATGCCCAGAGAGGGCAGTAAGGGAAAGTCGAGAAGGATCTCAGAAAATCTCACCAGTGAGTACAACTTTGGGGAGTAAAACATGGCAAGACACCCAGGGTGGGCAGCAAAGGCAAGCTGAAAAAGGGTCTCGACTATAGGGATGACAATCCCAAAATTCCTCTGAAGGGTTCTTTGGGAGAACATTGAGATGGTTTGTACATTCTCACAGAGCTAGTTAAGTGTTGCGGTTAGTGGGTTCCTGCGATGGCATGGCAAGCCACAGCCTTCCCGGAGAGTGCTGCGGGGTGTCTTAGGGAGAACAGCTATGCCATTTCCCATAGCCCTTCCTGGGCAGCCTGCTCAGTCCCGGTTAGACTGCAGGCACCACAATACAATGATGATAAAGGAGGCAAGAAGGCTCCCTGCATGAGGACCTCAAAGGTTCTTTATTTCATGCTGATCTCAAGCCGAGAAAAGGGAGCTGGTGGCAGACTACTCCCCAGAAGCAGAGAGGGGCAGCAGCCCCAAAGCAGCGACGAAGAGCACATGGCGTAGAGCCCCTTATCTGGGGAAGAAGGGGGTGGAGAGAGCACGTGGATGAATGGTCTCAGAGCATAGGGGTGGTATGTGGGCGGAGTTGGGGTAACAAGACCAATTGGGAGAAACCCGGGGGCGTGGTTAGGACTAGGGGCGGGGGAAGGGGGGAGCCACGTGGAGAGGGCAGGCAGGGATGGGGATACAGCACCACAGTTAAGGACATAGACGTCCAACGGGGGCAGTAAGAGGAGCTGAGAAAGGGTCTCGGCAATCCACACCCAGAGGGGGCAATATGGTGTTGGTTTGGGAAAGGATTGGTTGAAGGGGAGTGTGGAGAAATATGGTTAGGGCAAATAGCAATGGGAGGCTATGTGACAAGGAAAGAAAAGGGTAACAGGGAGGACTGGGAAGTTCTCTGCTGTATCTTCAAAATCTGCAATCTACTACAGGGTCGGCTGCAAGTCTTTTGTATTCCTGGCTCCAGGAATACAAAAGGAGGCAGGGAGGTATTGTTCCTACAGCCCCACCCCTCCCCGGGCCATTATGGAGCCATGGTGGGGGATTTGGGTTTGTCCGCTTACTACTCAGGACTTAAGGGGGTTTCTCTATGGTGAGGAGTGCCGAGGCCAGGTGAGAAAATGCAGGACCAGCGGCACAGGCTGGGGTCCTGTGGGGGAGGTGCGGGACCACCGAGCCAAGGCTGTGGGACAGCCAGGGCTTAGTGCCAGGCGGTGCCTGATGCCGCCGCCCGTGTGGGCAAGGGCTGCAGTGGCCCCCCGGCCCCACGAGGTTGCAGGACGCCCTGGCCGCCTGCCCGTCCCTGTGGCACCGTTGGCTGTGCCCACCCGCTTAGCTGCGCCGGCACCTGGTGCTTTACAGAGCTTGTGGTGCTGGGAGAGCAGCCTGGGGGCCTGGATGGCTGTGCTGCGGAGGTGTCTGGACACTGTGGCAGGACAGGGAGCAGCTTTGGTGTGCGGTGTAAGGTAGAGGGACTGGCTTTGGTATACAGTGTAAGATACAATCTGTTACCAAAGCCTGGCCTGATATAGGAAGGGATTTTGTTTGGATCACTGGTGAGTGATTTTGCAAAGAGTTTGGCATCTGTGGGAAGGTAAGAGCCCACAGGGAGCAGGAGCACGGGCTGGAGAGGTGGCAGAGTGGGCCCTTGCAGGAGCTGGTTAGAAAGGCACATCAAGTTTATGAAAGATATGAAAGAAGGGATAAGGTAAAGGTAAAGACAAGGATAATGGCACGGTTTTTACAACCCTCGATGAAATAAAAAAGATGCAGGGAGCCCCAGGACAGCGATTGGGAAGGAATGAATGTGCCATTTGTTAAAAAAGAGAACATTGAAGAAGGGGCAGTCAATAGCTAATTCATGTAAGCACAGTTAACTATTAGGAGACAGCAAATGTTAATTCTGACAGCAAATGTAAATTACAAAACCTAAGAAGCCAGATTCGCCCTAATCTTGTCAAGATAGAGGGGACAAGGATCATCTCAGAAACCGCTGAATCATTCTTCAAAGAACTACGCATGCCCCAGGGAGAAAGGTGAAAAGTGCATTGTGAGGAAGACTACTTATCTTCATCAGAAAGACCCCAGAGGAAGAGGAGAAGCCTTCCTCAGTGCTACCACCAGGACACACAGCGCATGTGTGGCATGTATTTAATGACTTCTGAGAATTAATTTGTATAACCACACCTGTCCCAAAGAATGTAATGAATATTCATGATACAACTGTGTTGTAGGGAGCACCGGGGTATGTGGTTTTGGAGGAGCGATCCCCCCACACCCAGCGCGCTGAATAAAGCAAATACCCACTTCTCTGACTCTGTCTCTGAAGTGCCTCCTAGCCTGATTTGGGCCGATTCAACATTAGAAATTGATTATTAAGGGTGTCAGGATATCCTATTGTACCAGGGGCTCACCACACTGGAGCCCTTGCTGGACCGAGAAGTGTGTTTCCTAGTAGACATGGGAGCCTCTCTGTCTAATTGGATTTTATGCCAAGGGGGGGACAACTGTTCAAATGTTCTTTTGATAAATGGGAAAGATGAGCAGATGCATTTTATTGTGAATGTGTGTGTTAATTTGAATTTTGCCGGTATGAAAGTAACACGGGGACGCCCGTGAGAGTTTGCTGAATGTGTGGAGTTGACTTTTTGTGTTGTTTGTTTGTGAGTGTCGCAGCTATGGAATAGCAGGTTTTAGTCCTGCAAGGTGTAGCTGTCTGGGCTATTCATGTAGCAGGGTTTCTTCAGATGTTTTGAATTCTTTTTAAGGAATGTCTATTAATTTGAACTCAGAAGTGTGGGCAGTCCCAGGGGAACATGGAAAACTGAATATGAAGCCTCTCCAGATTACTCTGAGGCGACCTGGACAACTGGTGCCTAAAAAGCAATATCCTCTTTCAAGGGGAGAAGGAAAGGGGTTGCAGCCTGTTGCTGAATCCCTGTCAAAGGCAGATCTTTTGGAACCGTGTATGTCTCCCGATAACAATCCTATTCTGCCAGTTATAGTGCAGAACCTGAGAGTAGTAGGTGAGACTATTAAAGCCAGGCACTCCACAGTCCCAGATCCTTATACCATCTTGAACCAGGTTCCCTCCTCACACTGCTACTAAGTTATTGCAGTATATTGTCCGGAAAATTAATCCACAAACATCTGATGTTTATGTCCAAAAAGGAGACAGAGGAGTCCTGTTACTTTATTCGAATAAAGGGAGAGGCCATGGGGCATTCCCCTGGGGTCTCTCAAATTGTTAGAGGACGCAGCCTCCTTTTTATTCTAATTTCCCGGCCGTATTTCCCTCTCTCTTTCCCCATTGGCTGAGGTACTTGAGAGGTTCAGACTTCCTGAATCACCTAATACAGACCCCGTTCTAATGTAAACCTCTCCTTTTTATTTTCCTATGGAATTTATGGTTCTTCCCATTGCTTCTTTCACCTCTCAGTATCTAGCTTTTACCTATCAGCAGACCCACACTTTGTTTGTAAAGACAAATCTATCTCATTCCTTTCAATATGAAGGAGAGAGCTGCTATCGGGAGAATGGTAAGAGGTGGTAGGGGAAGCCACTGTGATTTTCTGGCTGGAGGAGGGTGACTTGGAATGTCTGGAGGGGAAGGCAAAGGTGAAATGTTGAATGTTTGGGGCATATTTTAATTGAAAGCTTGCAGTGTGTTGGTCCAGAGGAAGTCCAGGGAATCTTGGAGATGCCGTTGCCCAGGACTGAGGGGGAGCTGTGACAGTTTTTAATGTGACAGGATTAATAGGGTGTTGTAGGAGCTGGATTAAGGACTTTTTATTCTGTGACTTTTTAAATGCAGATAGCCCCGATGTTGTGGTATGGACACGAGAAAGACAGCAGAACTTTAGCCAGACTCAGAAAAGGAATTTGAATTGTATGTGGATGTTAAACAGGGCTGTGCCAAAGGAATTCTAGTGCTAAAATGTTTCACCCATCCGAGAGGGGATGGCCCCATTGTTTGTTCTAACGGTAACTGAAGCTCTGTTGTCTGCAGAACTGTGCAGCCACGGCTCTGATGGTAACTGATGGCAGAATTGTTAAAGTCTGGCGTCACGTTCTAAATGGATGACCAGCACTAGGCTGTTACAGTGTGAAACCTGTGTAATGGAACAGGAGGATTTAGAATTGAGAAGCGGAGAAGTGTTTAACCCAGCCTCTTATTTAACTGGTCCCGAGAAAGGAACCTTAAAGGAGGCTCATGACTGTATCCAGGTAACAGATCTCCAGACCCAAGCTAGGGAAAATTTACAGGATACTCCTCGGCCAAATGGGGGAAAGGTGTTTATTGATGGATCTTCTAGAGTAATAGGAGGAAACCGAGTCACAGGATATAGTAAAAGGAGGGGAATTGCAAGAAGAGGAGAAGGTACCGTGCACATGGTCAGCACAGACCACAGAACTGTATGCCGTAATAAAACCCTGCAAAATGTATCAGAGAAGGGTGGTGAATATATTTACAGATTCAAAGTATGCATGTAGGATGGTACATGCATTTGGAAAACTGGGAGAAGTTTGTTAGCCTGCAGGGATAACGTTTGCTCATGAGAGCTCAATTACTCGCTTGTTGGAGGTGGTGAATTTACCACCTCCAACAAAAAAAAAGAGGTAGAAAAAAAGAGGTAGAAATAATACATGTTAGGGGACATCAGGCAGGGTACTCAGAAGAGACAATAGGTAACCAACTGGCCAATGGAGATGTTCAGAAAGCAGCACTTTTGCCAGAGGTCTCCAGGATCCTCCCTTTGTTCCCTGTGGCTCAGCCGTTTCCGGGGGGAGGGGGAGTAGTGCTGTCTTTTCCACCAGAGGATTTGGAGATAATTAAAGGTGGTGGGGCAGAAGAAAGAGGGGAGTATTGATTTACAAAGGACAGTAAACAGTGGATGCCAGGAGCCTTGACCCTGCAAATGTTAAAACAACTCCATAGGAGGAGTCATTGTGCCTTTCGAGGACTGCCAGAGACCTTCCTCAAGATGTACTGCTTTGGGTCTTTTTGTTTTAGCCAAACTACCTATTGAGGGTTGCTTGGCTAAAGTTAATAGCCAGACTACAAAGGAGATTGCAAGGCGGGGGAATGTCCTTGGACTATATGTCCTTTCCAGGGATGTCGGGTGTATTTTGCTGAGATGCCCTGGGCAAGAGAGCTTAAATATCCTCTGGTAGTGGTATGCCGACTGGCAGAGTGGCCAGAGGCGTTTCTAGTCGCTTCAGCAACTATTTAATCAGTTCACAAATGATTTCTGAATATGGAATTGTGGAGGCAGTGGACTTGGATGCAGGAACTCATTTTACATGGGGATTCTTCAGGGGATTATGACTGCCTTGAGAATTCAGTGGGACCTCCATAGCCCCTGACACCCTGAGAATTCAAGTCAAGTAGAAAGGATGAATGGAGAAATAAAGAAACACCCTTTGAAACTGGTGATAGAAACTAAGATGCCATGGGTACAGCTTTTGCCATTAGCTCTGGCAAGAATAAGAGCCAGACCCAGAGAGGATATTCATCTCCTTTTGAACTAATATTTGGGATTCCTTACCCTGTTAGGTCTCTCTGGTAGGGGGGTAGAGATAAGTGATGTATATTTAAAGCAATATGTGGCCAGAATGTTGTCTCTCGTGAAGTCTCTTCAACAGGAAGCTCAGCTAGCACTGACACTGCCTTTGGACTTTGCTGTTCATAGCATTCAGCCAGGAGATTGGGTCCTGGTTAAGGAGTGGAAAGAAGCACCACTAGTGGCAAAGTGGCGTGGACCTTTCCAAGTGTTACTGATCACAGAAACAGCCGTCAAGACAGCTGAACACGGGTGGACACATCACACTCGGGTCAAGGTCTCTAAAGCCCCAGAGATTTTCGACTTCTCAGCTGGAAGAAAAGGATGGGAGACCGCAGCTAACTCTCCACAGAAGTGGACCAGATCAGTAAGCCCCGGATATTAGGGGGCTAATATAAACTGTAATTGTCTACTTTGTTTTCTGTATTTACTGTATTCTCTGCTTCTCTTTATTTACTTGCCACACCTGGTGCAGGGACCAGGTGTGGAAAAGTTGTGAGCGGATGTTTCAAATGTTCCAGGTTGTTTAAAAAAAAAAAAAGTTAATAATGACTAGGGTTTGTAAAGACAAACTGAGAAATAAGAAGAGGAGGGATTGAGAGGAAGATGTATGCTAATGTCTTTACAAACAATTTGATGAGAGAAGGTATGGGGGTTAACGTCTTTGAAATGGGTCTTAATGCCTCTACTGACTTTGGGCAGCAGGTTTGTTACAGAGCCCAGACAGTTTGGCTCCTGAAACAGACACAAGCTGGGTCTGCACGAGCTTGAGTTTCTGAACTTTAGGGTAAAACAGTAGGTTCAAGGGGAGATATGTGGTAGGCGATTCGCGGCCGGGAGTTCAGGATAAAAGGAGGCTGCGCCCTCGAGAAAGAAAACCCGNCCACAGAAGTGGACCAGATCAGTAAGCCCCGGATATTAGGGGGCTAATATAAACTGTAATTGTCTACTTTGTTTTCTGTATTTACTGTATTCTCTGCTTCTCTTTATTTACTTGCCACACCTGGTGCAGGGACCAGGTGTGGAAAAGTTGTGAGCGGATGTTTCAAATGTTCCAGGTTGTTTAAAAAAAAAAAAAGTTAATAATGACTAGGGTTTGTAAAGACAAACTGAGAAATAAGAAGAGGAGGGATTGAGAGGAAGATGTATGCTAATGTCTTTACAAACAATTTGATGAGAGAAGGTATGGGTGTTAACGTCTTTGAAATGGGTCTTAATGCCTCTACTGACTTTGGGCAGCAGGTTTGTTACAGAGCCCAGACAGTTTGGCTCCTGAAACAGACACAAGCTGGGTCTGCACGAGCTTGAGTTTCTGAACTTTAGGGTAAAACAGTAGGTTCAAGGGGAGATATGTGGTAGGCGATTCGCGGCCGGGAGTTCAGGATAAAAGGAGGCTGCGCCCTCGAGAAAGAAAACCCGGCGGGCGTGTGTCCCAGTGGACTCTCTCCCTTTATTCGAATAAAGTTGCAGGATTCCTCTGTCTCCTTTATGGACATTGGCTTTTCATAGCCTGATTTTCCATACAAAGCGACACTCCTGAGCAGATGACATTCAGTTCCTAGTACCAACAATATGCATCTTTTCTCTATGGCTTCTTGCTGCCTGCATCAAATAATAAATACTGCTTAATGGTTGCTGAGGGTGTCAGAATTTTTCTTTTCTGTATTTCAGTTCTCTCTTTCCTCAGAGATATTGGAGGAATAAAAGAGATGGATCTCACATTGCTACAAAAACCTGAGTTACTCTTGAGATTCTTCTTTCCTTGAGGGTTTTTTTCCAAACAAAAAGTGCCTGTATCTTGCTATATCCCAGTCATGTTGCCTGCCTATGACAAAACCACTAAACTGAGTATTGAAAACATAGAGAAACATTCACATTAAGTAATGGAGTAAACAGTGAGAAAAGTTTTCAGTGCAAAGCAGTTTTAACTTTTAGTCCATAAATTCTCATGGCTGATCAGAGGAGAAAGTCTTGTGTAACAGGTAAGGTTTGCTTGGTGTGGGCATTTCTTACTGTCCTCTTCTGTAACATTTGAAATTGCCTGCCATGCCTGAGATTGAAGAAGTTTATCATATCTCTTGTTATAGATGTGGCCCAATAAATTGAAAAGGAGCCAGGCCAATTAGATCAAATTACTTTATTAAGCAAGCAGCAGCAAGCAAAACAGCGCTGGGCGGCCTGGGAGCCTCCACTCCACTGACGGCATGCAAATTGCAGCTTTCAACTCCCCCCTTATATACAGTCCCTTGTTTCGTTTCCGATCAGTCTCCTCCTATTTTCGTTTCTTCGTTTTGGCGTAAGCTTTCCGTTCTGCGCATGCTCTTGCTGTTTCTAGGGGGTCGCCTGCCCTATTTCGGTGGTCGAAGGCCGGTCGTCTTCCTCTGTGTTCTTTGAATGACCTTCTCCTTATATGGTCAGACAACAATGTCTGCTAAAGTCTCACAATGCTCTGATAAGTAAGCTTAATCTACACTACATACATTCTGTTAGGCAATCACCCCCTTTTGTTCTTTTCCCTTTAGTCTTAACTACAGGCATCCTGTTAAACAACCCCCCCTTTGCTCTTTGCCCTTTAATGTAAACTAGAGACATCCTGTTAAGCAACCCCCCTTCCTGGTTTTAATGAACAAAAAGTCTCTGTCATCTATTTCATCTCTCAGCCTTTTGAATAGAGACATTACCTAGAAGCTATTCTGTTTTCTAAATCAAATTCCATCTTAATCTAATGGCTGAAGAGGCTCTGCATCTGCTGGATGAACTCCACAAACCACAGCATGTTGCCAGTAATGACATTTGAGCTACACTCTGTTCTCTTGTTTAGTCTGGGAAACTTGCAGTACTCTTTTCACAGGCCACAAGACTTTAGACTAGATGGGAGTAAAATAAGGAATAAGGTAGATGGAAGCATAGTGATGCCCGAAAGATAGGCTGGAAATAAATCCCCATAGACCGATGCCTATAGAGCAGGTATTTGTTTATTCCAGCGCTGGTGATGAGGGGGATCTCTCTTCCTAACTCACCCGCCTTTGTCAGGTGCGGTGCTATATTTATACAGCAAAATTCTGCTTAATGTTGCTGTGTCATTACAGCATCATCACATACACGCCGGAACTCATTTACATAGTTTAAAAGCGTGATTTCACAGTTATTTTCTTCACGCTTTTCTTCACGCTTTACATAGCGTGATTTCATGGTTATTAGATAATTCTTTTCACTGCGCATGCACTTCCCCAATTCGGGGGTCTTCGGGGGTCTCTGATGAAGGCTTCTAACGTCTTCTTCGCACTTGAACTTTTCAACTTTGTCTTCCGGGCATACGCAGTTGTGATGCTCTTTGGTCCATCTGGTTCCAACCGGTCTAAATTCTTTGTTTTGTGGATAATTGGCTTTGGCTTGCTAACTTCTCATTAGTATGACACTTACTTATCTCTGAAGCTATACACCTGGTAAGTTTTTATTTCTTTTCTTTTTCTCTATTCAGCATATAAGCAAGTAGTTAATTATATACTAGCCATTACATTGTATATAAAGTTATTCACATTAGATTATATGGGTATCAAAAGTTATGATTCAGGTAATAAGCATCAGGTTATAGGTATAGAAGTCATGATTTAGGTTACATAAGTAAAAGTTATGATTCAGGCTATATAAGTATAGAAGGTTATATTGATATTTTTCAAGCTGCATTGATAAAAAGTCATGATTTGGGTTATATTGATATTAGGGTTACATAGATATCCTATAACTCAAATTACATAAGCACTTCGTTGTTGAGACTTGAGTTATATAGACATCAATAGCAACCCTGGTGGAGACTTCTCTCTCAATGACAGGGAAAGGATGTGTCTTTTTGTCTTCACAGTGTCACTTTACTAAGTTCACTGGTGGTTTTATGCATCTGATTTACAGCAAACTGTACCATGTCTAGACTTCTGAGAGAGGTAAAGCAATAAGCCAAGGGGGTAGCATGGGCACCCGAAATTCAGGTAACAGCTAGTTTGAATCCAGTTTTCTCATCTGCCAAATAATTAGTGGCTGGCTCCACATAGTGGTTTCTCATGTAATTTCTCTGAGTAGCGGTTTGGTATTTGGTATCTTTTCTCTCGAAATAACATTGCATTAGTTTTCCAGTGATGTGCCATTTGCAAGCCTGAACACTCTTCAAGCCTTTGCCTTTGCAAGCCTCTGGACAGTAGAGCAGTGAAAGCTGGCTGGAGTCCTTCAGGTCACTGCCAGTTCCACTTGTGGCTGGAGAGATCAGGGATTAGAAAGATGGTTGTGTTATTGTGCACATCACTGAGTTTAATATCAGGTGTCTGCAGAGACATTGGGTAGCATATCAGTGAGTGAGTTTGCCCTCTATTACCTTAAGGGTCCCCTGAGATTTCTTATTAAAAAAAATAGCAGAGAGATAAATGTATGGAAATACTATACCAACCCCAGTCAGTGTCTGGCACTTAAGAAATAATCATGCACATCCCACAGCCTTGGCTTAGAGCTCATATGGCAGACAAGATTTTGACACATGGTTATGGAAAAGTACTTGACAGTCAGAACTCTTACTTCATTTCCCTCTCTGGGGCCTTCTTCCTGGTAGGAAAAATCACACAAAAGTTTTAAAACTCCTTTCTACTGCAGCTGTCTTATTTTCCTCAACTCTCAACTATTTAGCAGTGACTGGAGACACATAAATTTATCCTTCATGCTCCTTCAGTCCCACAACCATGACTGAGGATCTCAAGAGAGTGTGTGTCGGAGAACATACCTGCTGATGGGATGGAGCCACTGACCTGCACTTCTAGGGTGCTACAATGCCAAAGATACTTCTGTGAAACATCTTTCAGAGACAAACCTACCTACCCCTCATTCAACTCATCGTGAGCCAGTTTTAAAGTAGAGGGCTAAAAGAAGATGTATAAGGCATATGCCCATTTTTATTCCCAGCTTCCAGCTTTGTGGGTGACCCTCTTTTTGCACTGCACCTGCCTGTTGCTCAGCCAAAGCCTGAATTGCTTACAGGGCTACAGCACAGCACCAGATACAGTGTGCTAGAGTTTAATCCCAGCACTTCAGAAGAATCCCCTGGTAAAGGAAAAAGGCCAAGGAGAGTCTTGGACCTTGCTGTTTGTTTGTTTCTACAATGCCCTTGCTGATATTTATTTGCCCATCTGAAAGTGAAGATTAATTTTCAGCACTGACTGAGGACTTTTAAAGCTAAAAGTCTGATAGATCTGTCTGCTAGAAGGATCTCATTTCAGAAGTTGTGATAAATGAGAAGTTTTACTGTAAAACCTTTGTTAGCATGTGTGTGTTGCACAGAGCTGTGTGATTTTTTATCACCTTGTTAATCTGTGACCCCCCTGTGCTATTCAGAGGCTTTGATTTATTTGTGTAAGCATCCTCGTCAGCCTGAGAGGAAGCCAAGCTGATCCACACAATTAATGCTGGACTTACCTACTGTAAAAAGCATGACTAAACTCAAATTAGAAACTCTGACACTTGTTAACAACAAGATGAGTTCCTGTCTGCTTGCAGTTTTGCAATCTGGTCTCTCTGAGGGATGTGCAGAGTTAATTGTAGCTTTCCATTAAAACATGATTCAATAACTGGTACCAATTAGCATTTCTGGGAGCCATTTGTACTTCTGGGACCAGCCAGTGAGAATGGAGACTCTGATGCTCCTTTGAAGCTGCCAGCACATGTGACTGACTGCTGAGTCTTCAGTTTACAGCACCAACAAACTCTCTCCTTTGCACTGAATGTCCTGCTGCTTCTGGGAAGATGTGTCATGATGCAGAGACCATAAGGCTGTAGGTGCAGGGAGTTGTCTCATCCTTGGCCTGTCACTGCATGGACCAGTTGTGAAAATAAACAAGGCAATGCACAGGTGTTTGAGAGGGCAGTGGAGAAAAAGAGAGAGGAGGGAGAAATAAGATTCCTCCTTCCCGAGGATGTATGTGTAATGTATAAAAGCAAACTCAGTCAAGTTTTGATGGGGCGGGACAAAATCTTGTCTGACTAGATGGTGTTAACACCTTCACCAAACAGTGCTTGCCCTCTGGAGACCCAGCTGACAAGTTTGCAGTGGCACAACAAGACCGTGGTATGGAAACAATGGCTGTGTATGTGCATGGCCATGGAGTGGGACTCGGGCTCTGGAATGTAAGGGATCATATCTGTCAACAGATACTGCAGCAAGCAGCAGAATGGCAACGTGATGTCACTCAGGATGAATAACTGACATGGTTAATGTGTACATGTGTACAAGCATCTGGATACTACTCTTTTAAGTTCTTACCTCTACTATAGGAGTTTTTAATAATCTGTCTCAGTTGAGAAGCAGATGGGGATGCTTAGTAGTTGCATCTTATATTGCTATAAGTAATATGCCATAAGTGTGTGCACGAAACATCCCAAACATCTATTCCTAAGGAAAATAAAATTTTCATAACCCTATCTTTTTAGAGAGCTAATGACAGATAAAAGTTGTATACTCAGTTGTGCCACTACTTAATTTTAAGTTTCACAGCATCCAAGTGTGCAGTCTTAAGCTATTTATCTCTATATATTTCCCTCCCTTTTCACTGATCTTCAAAAGGACTGCTCTTTACAGAAGCTAGTCTGGCTTGCTAACAAAAGAGAAAGAAGGGCAAGGTTCAGTAGAGTGCAAAACTCACTCTGTAATCACATCCTTTCAATTCATTGATGCACAGGCTATTCAGACCACAACAGAGAAAAATAATTTATTCCAGATATTTGTAGAGGCATGGCTAGCATTTAAAATGGTGCTGCAAGAAGAAAGTAAGAACCCATAAGTTTCCATTTAATCTTTGGTATACAAACCTGTGTTAAAATGAACAAGAAAGCCTGATGTATACACAGGCACAGCCATATGGGGGTTTTAATTGCAGCTGTGAATCCTCACAGTGCTCGGCTGCAGCTGTGTTCACAGAGCCCATGTGAAAAGCTGGATTTGTTCTAGTCACCAGCACACCAGTCATGTGGAATTGTCATAGCTTAAACTCTCTGTGCTGCTGTTGAAAACATGCCTCAACAACACACAATTTATTTGGCATCATATGGAGTGGGAACTGCTTTTGCCCTCCCATTGCTCCCACTTTGAGGTAGCCATGATGTTTGAGCCAACTACTTCACACCAATCCGTCTTGGGCCGAATTTCCCTGCCAGTTTTTTCCTTCAATATCCCCGCCTTGTTTTGACATTGTCAGGGCTGTCCTGACACTGTGCAAACCCACAGTTAATGTTAGGTCAGCTATGCCCTGCAACAGCAGAAAATTAAAGCCACTGCTGTGAAGCAGCTGTGCATACTACCTGCTGAGAACGCTCACTACTTTGTTCCTAATAGTGATGCTTCCAGATGCTGCTGCCAATGTAGTATTAAATGTTTTATATGCACACATCTAGTGCTGACAGAAGGGCTGCATTCTGAGCAGTTTGCCCAGAGAAGCATGCAAAGAAAAGATATTAAAATAAGTCCTCTGCTTAGAGTACCTCTATCTTGTTAGCAAGGACATCCACACATCCACCTGCACACAGTGCTCAAAATAACTCAAAATTTGGGTTAACTCTCAATTAAAAATGTAGATGGCAAACTGTTTCTTCCTCTGAAATGCCAGGTTGGCAGTATCACTGGACCTGAGGGCAGACAAAATGCTCCTTTGATGAAGGATATATTCTAGGCTGTGTGACAGACCCCCTAGAGAGCCAGTGTCTTGGTTTGAAAGACAGGTGTCTGCTAAGGAAGGCAGGAGCCCCCTTTGGAATGGAAAAATNCTGCCGGGCAGGGTGTTGGTAGCAGTCCAATGCAGTGGTAGCTGCAGTTCTCTTTGAAATGGTCCTGTTGAAGCGGTGATCCTGTAGAAGGAGGTCTGAGCAGTCCAATTCAGTGGTAGCTGCAGTTCTCCTTGAAATGGCTCTGTTGAAGTGGTGACCTTGTAGAAGGAGAAGTCTGGTCCTCCTCCGAAAATCCAGTGGTGGTGTAGTCCTTGTCCTCTGGGATCCCAGAAGGTAAGGCTGCCCGTGCTGTTCCAAACTCCAGATTTTATCCCGGTGGGAATGCTTGGCTCCTTCCCCCTGGGCAGAGCATCTCACAATGGGATGGTGAGTCATGGAGCAAGGGATGGGGCCATTAACAGGAGATAGTCCAGGTGGGGGTTATCTATGAGTCATGGGGCAAGGCATTGTTGGGCCTATTAACAGAAGCTAGTCCCGAGGGAGGAGGCAAGGAACATCAGCACATCTGGTTTTCAACAGCTCATGGTAATAGAATACATTGTAACCCAGGACAGCCAGCTACAAGGGATTTCAGGCAATGCTTTCCGTAACATTTTTCCCTGATTCATGTCTACTTACTGCCACTGATGTCTGCTTGTGCAGGAGTAAATCACTTCTGTAAGCCTGAACAAAGTCTTGAGCTTGACATGCTTCTCACTGACTGGAAAACTATTCTCCTTTTCTCTCTCTCCATACCTCACATATGCTGTAGATGTGAAGATGTGGGATCCCATTCACATACCTGCTTTGAAGCTAAATTAATATTTGTAAAGCATTGAGATCCTCAGCCATGTAATTTGAAGTATTGCTAGAATATTAGAAGCTCACAGCTTCTTTTTCTGTAGACCTACCAAAAGAGCACAGAAAGATGGTGTGGACAGATGCCCACTGAGGGAGACCCAAACCTCTGCTGAGTTTTCACATGCTGCCACTTTTATCTTAGTCTGCCCCAATCCATTAGTTGCCTGCTATCATGAGCTCACCCAAATGCTGCCCTAACACCCTCCCATTCTGAAAGCTTAGGGCCAGCCTTAGTAATTTTGCTGCGCCAGTGCTTTTCAGGGAAAACTGGCAGTAAAACTCATCAAATGAACTGAGTCATTCTCCTTGTATATCCTGAAAGGATTATGACCAATGGTAACTGCTTGTAATAAACAGGCACCCATCTTTTCCAAAAGATTGTCTTCCACTGCACAGGGGTGAGGTAATCTGCACAGGTATATATCATGCTTCTTGTTTATGCCCAGCTCAATTTTAAGATGGATCTCCTTCCTCCAAATGGGTCATAAAATGCCTAGTTCTTGTCTTTATTTCTGAAGCTCCAGTGGATTTGTTAGACAGATGCATGGCTACAGCAAAAGGCTATTTCATGTATAAAATGCAAGGCAACTGGCTTGATAACTCCTGGAGCAGGGAGAGGGCTCTATTGGCATGGAAGGAGCTGTTCTAGGAGGTGGAGGTGAGAGTTCTGTTAGAAAGGTCACTGCACAAATATGGGAGATTGCAAACCCTGACCATGCAGGAGGGATAAATCTATGCACATCCTGATGGCCAGCTTGCTCTGGCCATTCTTTCCTCTGAGCGTTGCTCTGATACAGGTAAGGAAAATGTTCTTTGATGCACCTGTCTTGGGCAGAACCTTCTGCTAACATAAACAAGGAAAGTTGGTGTCACTTCTGGAGCTCCTGATCTCCTTATTAGGGTGCAGAAAGCCAGCAGCTACCACACATTCACATACTCACTGCCAGTGTCCCACAGGGTGGAGGCTGGAGCACAACCCCAGGTGTGCTTTTGCAGTCTCACATGGCATTCACAGCTGGTTTGTTGCTGGGGAAAGGCAGGAGTGAACAGCAACTGGTGCTGGCTACAGGTGCAGAGAGGCTGTAGAGGTACAACACAGATGTTCCGTGCCGCTGTAGGCAGTAACTAAGGGCTGCAGATCTGCATGCCCAAGGACCTTATCAAATTATACTAGGACCTACATCCCCCTCAGTAATTAAGGCTCTGCTGGTAGTTTTAATTACAAACTCTCTTTATCATAGGTTAGTAACTAAGCTGTGGGCTCTCAGTCAGCACACCGTGGCAGCAAAGTCTTGGAACATTTTGTTCTTAAAGCATGTGCTATTTCTATGGGGTTTGTTTTTGAAGAACAGAGATTGCAAATAGTAGAAGAAACAATTAAAAAGATACACTGAGAAGGTCACTAGGCTCATAAAACAAAAATCTGACCTGCTTATTTTCAATATTTTTTCACCAACCAGTTACCATGCATTTCAGTGTTATTATCTACTTCCCTATTATCACAAATGGTGCAGCAGTAAAGTCAGGCTAAGGAAGTGAAAAAAAAAGAGCTAGTGGATAAGCTGTCACATGTTGCCATTCCTATTAAGCGTGGTTTTGAAAGTGTCCACACATTTATGAGGCAGACAGACTTTCAAATACCAAATTAATGTTACACCCACCTTGCCCCATGGCCTCCCTTTTGCTTCCTGGCTGCTTTGTGCCTTCACTCACTCATACAAGCCCTGACAGGCAGAGGACAGGAGTTGCACACCAGCACATACAAGTTTGTTGTGATCATTTCAGCAACCTGTTTTCCTAAAGTCTTTTGGGGCCACCGCTTTTCCATCCTGGGAGATTAAGTGTGGAAGGTGACACAAGGCATTTCTGCAGCCATGCAGCCACACATACACACACACAAGTGTATTTCTCTGCAGTAAGGATCAGGATTAAAGTATTTAAGGGCTCAACCTAATAAGCTTTGGAGATTCCCTAAGTTATGGTGTGTCTAGAGGGTGCTTATTTTTCAACTCCTAGGAAGTACTCTAGCAATTACAGGGGGAAGGTTTTATTCAAACTAGTGGTTTTGGTTTGTGCTGAATCTCAGTATTTGCCTAAAATATTTAACAGGAATAAAATAACATAAGTGTCTTGCAACTGGATTCAGTAAAAGCAGTGGCATCTAATTAGTTCTTGTCACCAGAGGGCATTGGAGGACAAGCTGATTTTTAGGAAGCACGAGCCCTGTCCCTTCAGTTAAACCAGTAAGTATTAATGATGCCAGTGAACCTGAGACCTCCCTCTTGATGGTACAAAAGGAGCAATTCTGGCAGAAGCACACAGGGAATGGGGCTCTGGATTGGCCCCACGAAGAGCTGCAGGCTGAGGAGCATCTCCTCGCTTTTTCCCCTACAGCTATGCATCCATCTGAGGACAAGCTTCAGCACAAATAAGGAACATGACTAAATGGTGCTTCAGAGACTGCTGTGCAGCAATGCCAACACTTGGCAATCAGCCTCTTGGGTCCCACGTGGGTTATTTGAAAGACAGTGTGCAAGAGAGGCAAACAAAGTGTCTGGTGACCTTCCTCTGGAAATAAGGAGCTGGGGAGCAAATTAGAACTATCATTCCATGGCTCCCCAGCCCAGCCAGCAGTCTTGTAACACACCTACAGCATACATGGAACCTATGAGGCTCTCCTAGGCTCCAGCAGGTTCCTTCTAGTTCCTCGTCTGATTGATTCAATTAATTTCTATGTTAAATATAGGCTCAGAGGTTTACAACAGGAGAGGATTTGCTTAGACTGCCTCACTTGACTCAAGAGTAGTTCTTCAGATTAGCAAGGAAATAAAACCTGAGCCTGGAAGGAGCAATGGCAAGTACTTACTTTTGTGCCAAAATGGCCCTGGTCTCTTATCACTGTATAATAACAATGCTAATTTATAAACTACAACAAATTTATGCCCGGTGTCAGATCCCAGAGCGTATGAGATCATTGGTTTCAATTAGAGAGTAGATACTGCTGTGTAGCAACCAAAGGCCTTTCAGCCAAAGGCAGGGCTTCTTGTGCTTTTCAAGCAGGGTCAGCTCAACGCCCTAATAATAATATTCCAGGTTGTATAAGGAAATGGTTTCATTTGGATTACCTTGTTTTTCCTTTAGACATATATTTTTTTAATTCCAATTTTCGCCTCACTTCATTCTTGCAATGTGGAACCACAAGCAAGGGAAAGAGGGAAAGCAATGGGGTATATTAATTTATTTGCTGTTTTAAATTCAATGCCTTGCCAAGTATACAAAATACAATAATCAATGTATGGATTTTTCCAGTACATCATGTATTCAACAGCATGTCTGCAGTCCAAAAATGCTAATTTGTTCATTTCTCTTTAAAAGGCAGGTGGTCTCAAAAAAAATGAGTACTGAACATTGTCACATTGACATTGTTTTGGATCATGGGAAAGCAAAGGAACTGTCTTAAACCTTTACAGAGAATGCTTCCAAGTTGTCCATGAAGTTTAAAAGAAAGTGGATCTGACATGAATTCATGTTGTGTTGATACCAGGACATGTCTCAACCCAAAATTTATCCCATTCTCTTTTCTATATAAATTACCTTATTCAAAGTTTATAATCTAGAAAGACAGTTTTTTTCATAAATACTACATCCTTAATATTTTAAAATAATAAAACAGAGTAAAAAATACAAAAAGCATGTTATAAATAAGTGTGCCAAATTTAAAAGTAAAACAAGTATAAAATTTATTTCGTGTCTGAGAATTCGTACACGCAATGCCACGGTCAAAAAGGAGACAGTGCCAAGCCTGGGATTGGAACTGGGTGAACGCAGGTCTGATCTCTATCGCATCAGACCTCCCTCTGTTCACATCGACTGTTTCCAACAACTTGCTTTTTATACAGTTTTTCCCATAAAGTCCGGATCCCGGGTATTGTTTTTGCCCATCAGTATATTCATGAAGCATGCTATTCATAAATCTGAGGTGGACAAAAAGCATCCTGCTCTTGATTAATCACTCATCACCAGAGGATACTATGTGATGGCTCATGATGTTCCATATCTTGGTTTTTGATCCGGTCGTTAACACCTGAGCTGGGAGGGGTTCTTCGGAGATGGTTCATCAGCTCTGCCGGGAAGCTCTTTTTGAAACTGCAAATTTCAGGAGCCAAACTCAATGTTTTCTTTGAAAGGTCATCAGTTCTCTGCAGCCTTGTTTTGGGATGTAAATCCGTCCTTGCTCGAGGTTAAGATTTTTCTCTGGGAGAGCTTCTGGTTATTTTAAACTTAGTTATAACATACATTTCGATATTACATATTTGAGCACAAATTTCCCGCTTTTATTTATAACAAGCATATATTTAACAAAGAAATACGTTTATTTGGATACCTGTTTTTTTTAGCAGTGATGTTAATACTTTCAGTAGTGTGCTTTTAGCAGTAAAACTATTTCAAGAAAGGCCAAATTTTAATTTATTTTTAAACTAAATTTTTGAATTTAAAGCACATTTAAATATTTTTCTCCATGTAGAATTATTGGTTTAATTTCAAAATAGACAAATGTTTGTAATATTAACCTGTTTTGCCCATTAAAGATTTGGGCCTTTTCTGCTCTCCTTCAGGGAAATGTGGAATTTAAAGTGACAGGTAAAATCTGAACCAAAATCTTCAAATAATGCTAAGCTAGCTGTTTTCAAAAGACAGGTGTCTGCCAAGGAAGGTGGGAACCTTCCTGTAATGGAAAAGATGACACCCTCCCTCCAAATTATTATAACTTTGAAATTACGGGGCTTTCAGCAGAGATATGGGGAAAGAAATAAGAGTTCTTTACTAGAACATATATATATAGTATATAAAGACAAACAAACAACAGCAGCAGCAACAACAAAAAAAACCCCAGAAAACCCAGTAACAGCCTTTTTCCCTCCTGTCCAGCACTTTGGTGTAGTTATGACCATAACTGGCAGGGGGTGCTGATGGCCCCTGGCGAGGCCGAGGGACTGCAGTGATGCCCCGTGACTCCGGGGGATGCTCCAGTGCGAGCCCTGAGCCTCCCCAGGGGCTTATGGTGGCCCTGGAAGAGAGAGAAGGTGGAAGGCGGGGGGAAAGATGTTCGGTTTCCCTGTGCTCTCATGTGTCCGGTGTGGTACCCTGGTGATGGCCACCCTGGTGAGGTTCCAGTCCACCAGCAGGAGGAGGTGGTCTGTCCAGAAAGAGAGCTAGGAGGTGGTCTGTCCAGAAAGAGAGCTAGGAGGTTTTCCCTTGGAAACACCCACACAGATGGTGGGGATCTCTCCCGGCGAAGGTGGGTTGCAGAGGGAGTCCCAGTCCACCGGCAGTTCACTGTAAGCAGTGGCCTCACCAATAGGCAGTCAGGGGTAACTTCACAGCAGCGCTGAACCCCTTGGCAGGAGAAGTCCAGCACCAAACACCACAACCATCTCCTCTCCAAGCCAGGCAAAGACTGAACCACCCCCAGCTAAGAAACTGCCAAAACCACACTGCTCCCCCCCACCCCCTTCCCCCAGAACCATTAGAAGGGTCTGCCAAGGTATTGTCTCAATGTTTCCATGACAACAAATGGGGAGAAACTTCCTTGAAGAAACCTAACCCCCAGCACTAGCAAATACCCAAAAAATTGGATTTTAATTAAGAAATAACATCACAATAATGACCATAAAAAATTAAAAATGGACACATTTCCAAAATTACCTAAAATGCTTTTATTTCCTTTTGAACATTCCTAGATAATGAATGATGCTAAAACTGTACAACTTGAAGTACATTCTGATATTCTCTGCCATGGTCACACTGTGCTTATTTCAGGTTACGAGTGTTTTATAACACTGCTTATCCCATCATGCCCGTGGGTTGTAATGCACCCAATAGCTCCATTCACCAGGAAAACTAAGCACAATTTATATGCTGATGCACTCGAAAGTTAAGATAGTTCATAGGAAAAGCTACTTCCCTACCTGCATCTCCAGATTTTGTCAGGTAGGCATTCCCCTACCTATTTATTTATTTATTTATTTATTTATTGCTCTATTTATTTTCTCCAGTCATTTTTCTTTTAGATTACCTGAGCAAGGCTTCCTAAAGGAACAGTACCTATCAGAGAAAATCAACCAAAAGGCAAGCCTTGGTGCTTCTCTAGGGGAACAATGGGTTACAAATCTGTATGGGGTCTGTCACATATTTTGAGAGCAGCAAGTAAATTTGCCATTGACAGGTTTTCAATTCTTTCTTGCTTGGTGCTTTCTATAACACACTTTGACAAATAAAGTGTTGTCGTGTCTGAAGTGTCATGAGCAAGGACTGCAATGTGAAAGCACCAATAAGCAGAGGAGAGCAAGGACAGGAGCGGACAGGAGCACTTTGCACAAAGAAGAACCAGGCCACTGAGATCCAGAGCTGTGAAGTGTGTAAGACTGGTTAGGAATAGGCAGAAATGGGACATATTATATTTCATATTGATACAACACATAATGTGCAGTTTTCCTCAAGCATTCTCTTCCTCCTCAGGAAAATAATGGATTTTACAAGATGAGGGTTTTTTCTGTCAGAGGGGTGAGAGAGTGCTGTGGAATGGAAGGAAATATGATTGCTATGGACAGCAGGAAAGTGCTATACACTCATCTCAGAGGCCCTGGATCTCAGTGGAAGATATTTATAACTTTGTCTCTGAAGAAGATGAAAGTAGTTCTTATGCTGAGAAAGGGAACCAAAAGCATTACCTAAAAATAAATGTCCCAAGTCAATGCCACCTATTTCTACATTCCCTGTCTCAGAGCTGGCTAAATGAACTATATCAAGAAACATTTGGCTTGTACAAAGAGTAATAAGGCCTTTCTGGACCTGGAATGGCTTTTGCTCTAAAATCTGCTAATTTATCAGCAGTTTTCTGTACTCTGCCATATCATCTCTTTCTGAGTTGAGAAAGGCAAGTCAGTCAGCACAAGTATGTTAGCTGATTCAGACAGAGACCGGGGTAAGGACACGGAAACTGCATTCCCTTGTTACTTGGTTTAACTCTTGTGAGCCACCACATGAGACTTACCAGGTTATGTGTTGAACTGATACTGCTCCAATTCTGTTTCCACCAGGAAACATAGAGGGGTTTTCAAGATGAATAAGGCTGAGAACTACCCCTGGCCAGGCTATACTCATTCAAGGATTTCAAAGCACTCTCCAAATCTCTTTTCAGAATTTCACAAAACTCCTGGTTTGCAAGCTATAGAACCCAACCAGCATCCAGCATGTCCAGAGCCACTGTGAGTAGGTGGAACTGGGAAACTCACTCAGATCTCTGTTTGGCTCTGGAGCAGTCTGTGCTTAGAAAGGGTGCAGAGTAAAAGAACAAAAACCCATAAAGAATATACTTTTCTCCTGGTCAGTGTAGATTCAGGAAAGAAATGGCTGACAGTGGGTCATTACTGCAGATCACTTCTGTTCTGGTTTGTTTTCAGAGAACTCCCTCTTAAACAACCAGCCTGCCTAGGCTAAGTGTGCCTGATTTGGAGCTTGTTTTCTTTCCCTGAGGAACAGCTGGTCCACAGTCTCCTCTTCCTTCTCTACTGGTGAAATCCCATGGAAATGCAAGATGACCCTTCCTTGCAGATATATAGTGCCTCAGAACTGAGCCTTCATTTCTGTAAAGGACTTAATTTCAAGGCCTTTCAAAGGTCTTAATTCCAAAAAGCCATTTCAAAAAGGCTGTCCTTAATAAGGCCTCTTGTGGAAAGACCAGATTTTAGTGTGGATTCAGGATTGCCACCTAACTGCTTTTAGGTTGAGATTTGCAGTTGTCTCTACTTAGCATGAAGATAAGTGGGTGGATGACGTGCAGGCAATATGTTGTGGTCAGAAACCATCTCTGCATTCAATTCCAACTGTTTGTAAATATACAAACAATAACTAAATATACTGTCTAAGTAGTATAGTAACAAACTGACTCTGTGTGACAGTCACCTGCTGAACAAAACCACAAATCTCACTTGCCAGCCACACATCCTGAGCTCCCAAAGCAGTAATTTAGTAGAATAAAGGAGAGACTTCTCCTCAGGAAATTCCAAGGGTTCCCGCGGCAGAAGACACACACCGGTAGTTCTGGCATACCCCAGCAGAGGGCAACGGCAGATGTACATCTGAGGCTGGCACTGCAAAGCACCCCTACAATAGAAAACTAAGTTTTCTCTTGCCTACCAGATCTTGTCACAAGCTCGGGAGTCACTTGGCACTAACAAATGGAATAAACCCTATCTAGAGCTGAATCAAGGCCCAGCAGAAGATCTGGCAGCATGTAACTTGCCAGCAGCATGCATGAGGCTCTCCAGGTCTGTCCTGAGTGACTACAGTTTGTTAAGTAAAGAAAGGCCTCAGCAGCATTTTTCACTATAAGATTGGAAAACACATGTGGTCTGGCTTTCTTGCTGTGCTCATTTGGAGAAAACAGATAAGTGAAGCTGTGTGTCTTCTTTGGCACATCCACAAACGCAAACCAGAAAGACTAAGCTGGAAATGGTTAGTGTGGAGGAGGAAATGGCAAACAGGAAAAACCCTGGCTGCTTTATCTCTGTTCATGGAAGTGTTTTTGCTTTGAAATATCAGTGTTAGACTTAAGGACCTCCTGAAGGTGACAGAAAGTGATTCAGAGCAGACTTTTTTAGGTATACGTGTACCTAAACACAAGAACCACAATTTGAGGCAGTTAAGCCAGACTCTCTTACACTGGATTTTTGCACTTCTGAATACAAAACCTTGTATGTCTCAATTTGCAGCTGAAAAATAGACGCACCCAGAGCCAGGAACCACTTTAAAAAAACCACCAATAAAATTGTATGTCACATACACTGAAATGCAGTGACCATCCATTAATTATGCAGGCATGCTACAAAAGCATAAAATGATATCTGTTTTAACTGAGGAAGGAAGTGAGGAAATGTTTACAAATCCTTTCACAACAATAACCATAAATAACTAGTAAACAGCGACAGGAGCAACTGATTCTGTAATATTGCTGTCAGTTGTGCCTGCATCAGCAGGCGCTGTGAGGGAAAATCACTATTGGAGGAGAGAGAAATAGGTTGCTGAGCAACACAAGACCCCATCTAGGGCACCCCCTCCCCTGATCAGGAGCAGACAAAGCTTCCCGGTACAAGTGCTCTGAAAGCTGAGCTGGCATCCGTCAGGGGAGAGTGAACATGTTGTAGAGTGAGGGAGCAGGAACGGGGAAGAGGGCAGAGCTTCCAACTGGCAAGGAGAGGCTGCGGAGACCAAGAGAAGAAATGGCAATTGTGCCAAGGGGAGGGGGGGATGAAGAAAAGAGCCGAGGATAGACAGGACAGACAGAAGCAATTCCAGGATGGAGTGGTCAACCTGGGAGTGTGGCTGCTTCAATAATGCTTGGATCAAACTCTGCTCTGCTGTGGAGGAGTTGGATGTGAGTGGGGCTTCCCTGGTTGAAGACAGAGATGGAGGAGCATGGTAGAAGGACTCTGGAGAGGTTTTCTTGCCCATGTAAATATGCCCATGTAAACATGCCCATGTAAATATGGTGCTGACAACATCAGCTACTTGGGCTATTTTTCTCGAGGGAGCTGACATCTAGGCCCTGCATGCTCTGCAACCTGCCTGATGGGAGGAAGTTGCACTCTGGAATTCAAAGCTCAAGGGCAGCAGCCAGATACCTGGTCTCTACCATTAACCTCCTCTATCAGCGCAGCCAAGTCACACCAGACTTTCAAATGAATCTCAGGGAATTAGGCAACACATCTGATAGAAATCTGGGAGCAGCTGAATGTGTAACTGCAGCAGGCACCTTGGAAAAGTGTCAGTTTTTCAGTTGTGACAATGACTGGAGCTGCCAAATTCCCCCAGTAGCTGGGGTGTCTTAGGTTACAAAGTAAGATGTAACCAAAAGTATGTATTCTATCACCATTTGTTAAAACCAGGTGGAGCAATGTTCTTTATCTCTTCCATGACACATCCCTGGTAATTTTCTCTGGGAGGTATCTTTTGTTAATAAGCCAGCTGTTAAAACCAGGTGGGGCAGTGTTCTTTATCTTTTGCATGGCACATCCCTGATAACTCTCTCAGGAGAGATATTTTCTGTTAATGGATTATCAAACCTCACTGCATGACTCATAAAATTACATCATCCCATTGTGAGATGCTCTGCCCATGGGCAGGAACCAGCCATTCCTACCTGGATATAATCTGAGGTTTGGAACACCACATGCAGCCCTTACCTACTGGGTTCCCAGAGGACAAGAGCTACGTAACCACCACTGGACCTTCAGAGGAAGACCAGACCCTTCTACAGGATCAGTGCTTCAACAGAACTACATCTATCACTTCAGGAGGATTGCAGCCACCATTTAATTGGACGGCTGCCACCACCCTGATCAACAGGGTGTCAGGTTGTATTCTGACTCTGTCAGTTTAAGCTAGTGTTTCTGTATTATTGCCTTTATCTTAATTTTCCTATTAAATTGTAGTTCTGATTTCGAGTCTCTCACTGGTCTGCTTTCAAACTAGTACATGGGGTTAAGCAAGCACCACTCTGACACCAAAACCCAACATTTACCAATAGTGTCTCTGAAAAGTTGAAGATGCAAGCCATAAATCATGGCACACAGCTGTGACTGTCTCTAACAGAAGGCATGCTCAAGAGCAGACCCGTCTTCAGGGCCTGGCTTACCAGACTGCTGAGCAAATGCTGAGATCTGCCTCACTGTCTAAAGGCACCAGATAAGGCTGAACATGAGCATGTGCTTCCTAAGCACAGCTGATTTCCGCAAAGATGAAATTAAACTTTTGTTTGGATGAAAAGCCTGCCTTGAGCGGAAGCGGTTCACCAATTAAAGTAACTGTTTGCCCAAGGTTAGGAAGGCAAAAACCAGCAAGTATTACGTTATCACAAATCTGCTAGGTGTTGTGAAGGGAGACAAGAGATGTGCAGCCAACATGTCTTCAAATCTCTTGCTGAATCTTCATTAATTCCCTGCATTTTAGATATCAGAGCAGTTATGTTGGCCTGGGGATCTGCTTCCACTTGGTCAATACCAACAGGAAAATCTTTAAACCTCCTTTTGATCCAGACATAAGTTGTGCAGGATATGCAACTGGCAGACCAGCCTTTGTTTCTCCCAAGACTCTCTGCTGCAAATGGGAGACACTACATGCAGGGCCAGTGGGACTGCATGAGGCAGGAAGTATGCTGATGTCTGGCAGCACCACTGCTTCCCAGCTCCCATCACTTATTGATGAGTTGTTTCTCATTGCTGAAATGCTGCCAATTTGTGTTATACAGGCAAGATGATCATGTTGGTCCTCAGCAGTTTTAGCCTGCAAGGTGTGGAGCGTAAGCCACGCTGATTTCCATGGGGTGGAGAGTGGCTTCTCATCTTCAGGCATCATCACAGGCATTGATTAAAGAAATATGACTTTGCCTAGCTCTCTCCTCAGACATGTGACTGCAAGGCCCATCACATACTGTCTCCAGGTTCATAGATTTTGCAGCACACATTAAATCCCTCACAAGGAAAGTCAAAGGAAAGAGCAGCTTTGTTTATTGCATTTCCTCCTCTGCTGCTAAACAGGAGAGGCAGAGTTTGCAGAATTCACTTCTTGTGTTAGGCTGTACCTCTTCTCTGTAGATTTACTGCTTGTTCCAGAAGCATTCAAGTTAGGAGGAGGAGAAGGTCTGAGGCATGGGAGATGAGGAATATTCAGCCTCTACCTGTTTTTCTGCCCCAGCTGTTCCCCGATCACCACATACACACAGCTTTTGTACAGCAGTGCAGGTGTTCTTGTGTGTGCACCACTTTCCTGAAGGAATTCTCCCAAGCCTTTGCACTTTTGAGCTCCTCAGAGCTAAGAACAGGTGGAGATTTTTTTTTAAAAAATAACCATTTTTTTAGCAGAATAGCACTGTTTTAACAAAAGACAACCCTACATTGTAATTACATAAGGTACTTCTTCTAATAACCTAATTTCCCCTTTTTGCTGCTACTTTGAAAGCCTGTTGTGATTACAATGGGATATCATGAAAGATTGTCACAGTTTATGTTTTATACACATCTGTTAAAATAAATTATTCTCTATTGCAGTCCAGAATTGCAGCCCAGATATGTTCTTGCAATGACCAAAGTAAAAAAATGTGATGATCCCCAAAGGCCATAAGAAAATCCAAGAGGCCTGTGGGCATGTGGGAATTTATGTGCTTAAAGCACATCCATCTTTTGTACACCCAGATGAGAACATCATGAACCAATTCTTTCTTGACTTATATCCAATATTGACGGAGGTGACACAAGGCTGCAGAAGGTGCGGTTCAGGGAAGAATCCAAACCTCTGTCTACTGCTCTATTTAATCCTTCTAAATCTGCTCTGCTGCTGCTGTCATGCATGAGCTCATGCCACTAATGTCCAGAGGATGGGGATGGCAAATGAGGATCAGCTGTGGTAACACTGCCACAAAGCAGGGACTCTTGAGTAGCCAGACCTTAAAATGAACTGGATAAAATGGACTATTCATCCTCTTCTGAAACCCCCCACAAAATATATATGAAATGACACCAGACATGGGTTACAACTGGTATTTAGGAGGCAGAAAGAGGAACGATTGAAGGAATAAGCATATTTTCCTCCTCTTTCACATGTCTCATAGTTCTGATAAATTTAAAGCCTGATTATGACGGAGTGCCACACTGGCCCATATTCTTTGTAATATATTGTTGAAAAGCAGAGTAAATTAATAAACTGCAGAGCCCACTACTGTTACTGCTGTTGCTAAACTGCTTTTGATACATGAACCAGCCTCATACATTGTAATAGCATTGATTGACCCTCTAAACATTTCCAGTGAAATACATGAGAGTTCAGTTATGTTTTCCCTTTCACCCAGAGGAGCCTCTGTTCTACAGAGCCTGTCTTCTAGGAGGTGTTCAAGAATAAAAGATGCTGCGCTGCCACTTGTGACTGGTCTTCAAGAAGCTGCACCCCAGCATAGACTGAGCATTGCCCTTTGCAAAGCTCTTTTCAGCTCTTCCAGAGTCAAAATCTGAGCAGCTCTGGCAGTGTAATTCCATTAAAAGTGCTTATTTGATCAGTCTGGTTTCATGCTTAAAATGCTTTTGGTATCACTAGCCCAACCATCTGCTCTCTTGTGACAGAAGTTCTGGTCAACAGCAGCTTCTCCTGAGAGAGGAGCCAGCCTCTTTGGGAATGTGTATTAGTTTGAAAGACAGGTGTCTGCTAAGGAAGGCAGGAGCCTCCCTTGGAATGGAAAAAAAACTCAACCCCCTTCCCTCCAAATTATTATAAATTTGAAATTAAGGGGCTTTCAGGCAAAGATATGAGGAAATGGGAATAACAGTTTTTACTAATATATATCTATATATATATATATAACAAAACAATAATACAGAGAAACTGGTTTAAAGCCTGACAGAGTCAGGGGTACAACCTGGCACCCTGCCAGGCAGGGTGTTGGTAGCAGTCCAATGCAGTGGTAGCTGCAGTTCTCTTTGAAATGGTCCTGTTGAAGCGGTGATCCTGTAGAAGGAGGTCTGAGCAGTCCGATTCAACGGTAGCTGCAGTTCTCCTTGAAATAGCTCTGTTGAAGTGGTGATCTTGTAGAAAGAGAAGTCTGGTCCTCCTCCGAAAATCCAGTGGTGGTGTAGTCCTTGTCCTCTGAGATCCTAGCAGGTAAGGGCTGCTCATGCTGTTCCAAACTCCAGATTTTATCCCGGTGGGAATGCTTGGCTCCTTCCCCCTGGGCGGAGCATCTCACAATGGGATGGTGAGTCATGGAGCAAGGCACTGATGGGGCCATTAACAGGAGATAGTCCAGGTGGGGGTTATCTATGAGTCATGGGGCAAGGCATTGTTGGGCCTATTAACAGAAGCTAGTCCCGAGGGAGGAGGCAAGGAACATCAGCACATCTGGTTTTCAACAGCTCATGGTAATAGAATACATTGTAACCCAGGACAGAATGTCACCAAGAGGCAATAAAATACCCCTCTTTCCAAACAGGAGAGACCTATGTCTGGTAAGACACCACCAGCATCTCTGAATTACATGACGTTTCACTGCTCAGAACCTCTGTTCCTGCCTCCTTTTATGTCAATCTTTGCTGGATTTTGCATGTCCATCACCATTTTGAAATTCGCATCTTCTGAATAAAGTCAGAAAAAACGTATTACTTCAATGTCATCTGGCCTTAAAGTGTTTAGCCCTTGTGGTTTTAACTTTTCAAATGACCAGCTCTGTCACAGTTTTCCTTCACATTTATCTATCAGCAAGGTGACAATGCTTTGAACACTTCTGAGCCAGCTCCTAAAAACCAGAGACTGTGTGGTCATAAAGTCAACCCATACTACACCAAGAACTGCAGTTAAAGGGCCTAAATCAGCAATTAAACAATTACTAAGCACAAACATCAAACTACTGTTATTACAGTATATCTACTCTTCCAGTCTTTAGAAAGAACAATATTAACACCCAAGAAAGTAAAATTTGGCAAGGTAAAATAAGCTCGTTAAAATCTTTTTTATGTTAGCCCTTAAAATTAGCAAGTTTGATGAAAGGTAATGAAATACGCCATTTTAACATCAGCTGTAGGCAAAATGGATAGATAATCCTGGAGTCAAAACAAACATTACATTCGTTTTGTTCCAGTGTTCTTATGGGATCGTAAAGGCTAATGACATTAAGTTTCCTGTTAGTTAGGTGATGAAAAAATGTCCCTTGAGAGAATCTTTCTCAGTTTTAAGACTAGGCATAAGCTATAGGAAGTGTGTTCCAGGCAGTACAATGAGGGGAGGTATTCCTTTCTCTTGCTGTTAGTTGTTTTACCCTTTGAACTATCCTGAACTGTTCCTTTCTGCAGGCTGACTGCTTGTGTCTGCTGTGCCACCTGTCAGAGCCTACACCATGCATGTTCAGCAAAACCTGTAAATCAAGGGTAGGGACAGCACAAAGATCTGCTCCTCCCTCGCATGTCTCACACCTGCTGCTTCTGAGGGGCACTGCTGGTGATGGAATACAGACCCTTTACAAAAACAGAACAAAAAGGCTTTGCCCCTAAAGAGGCTGCAACTGAAATCTAAGGATAAAGGAACAGCTGAATCCACAGAGGCAAGAAAGGCTGGTTTTGTTCTTTCTGTGCTTTCACACAGGCAAGAAGTAGGCAGGGCTGAACTTTTTCAAGAACAAAACCTGGCAATAATTTTGCACTCCTGTTTTAAAAAGCTAGTCTGTTTTATTTCCGGGGCAAGCCTTTGTTGCAATGCTGAAAAGCACTGTAAGTTTCCCACCTGTTGTTTTTCCTTATCGCTCACTGAAGCGCTCTCTCCCATACACACATCCTGTTGGCACACAGAAACTGCTGGGAACATGGCTGGTGATTTAATTTTGCTCATGGCTGGCGGCTGTCTCTCTTTTTTCCACCTTCCAGCAATGTAAGAAAGAGCTGTGGGCTGCATGGCTGGGGTTTGGGGAAGTTTCCACTGGTTCTGAACCACTGGGAATAATTTTATGATAAATTGGTTGCTCTGCAACTTTAATTTCTGAGAAATCCTAAAATTTTTCACACCAGAGCATTGTTTACCCTCTCTGCAGTCAGAGGGAGTTGGCTCAGTGGGACAGATTACTTTTCCCTGTGGGAGAAACTGATTTGTTTTCAATTCTCTTTTGTTTGTTGACTTCTTGGAATCATACTATTATCAGAGCTTCTAACTAGCTGTAAAGTTACCCTAAAGCCATGTTGTGTCTTGATTTGAATCTTATTTAAGGTACCTATACAACTGAAAACCTCAAAAATGAGAGTAAAATTGTGAAATCAAATACACCAATACTGGACTGAAAGTGCTGTAAAAAAAATGCTTCCAGTACCAGAGATACATACTCAGTATCTGAAATAAAATAAGAAAGCAAATCCTTACATCAGGAAACAAAATTATGAGATATTACGTTATGTTCTCATCATTACATTTCTTTAAGAGGTAAATGGATTTATTTTATGCCCTGTCAATATGCCTCTGAGAATCAAGGATAATTTTTAATGCTTGTCATTATTTTCTTTGAAATATGTTGATTCATATAGTTGTGTTTACACCAGTGAACAAGATGCATTTTGAAGGCATTTGTGCTATACTAGCATGAGATTTAGAGCAGGTTGAAAAGAATTACTCTGCCTTTTTTCCAAATATGTATAGCACTGCCAACTTATCTAGCAACTCATCAATGTGGCTTGATTATTTGTTTATTTGTTCTCAGAGCCTCAGCTACTGAAACAACATTTGTACCCAGCAGAAAGAAAAAGCTTGAGAATGTGACCCTTCCAGTTAAAAAACCCCCAACACAACAGAAGGCAAATAAAAAGGACTGAAAATTTACATCCTCTTTTTCTGTCATCAGATCAGCTCCAATATACCCTATGATCTATGGTAGGTTGTGTATTGGGTCTGACTGAAGTAAAGCTCACAGCCCTTACGGTGCTGTGCTTTGCATTGGTAGCTGGACAGGTGTTGATAACAGAGCAGTGTTTTGGCTACTGCCGAGCAGTGCTGTCCCTCTGACATTCCTTTCCCCACCAAAGGGGATGGGAGTGGGCGAGATCCTGGGAGGGGACACAAGCAGGCCAGCTGACCCAAATAAGCCAAAGGGATATTCCATACCATATGACATCAGCTCAGATATATAATTTAAGGAAGAGAGGAGGAACCGTTACACGTGCTGAAGCCCTGCTTCCCAGGAAGTGTCTGAACATCGCTGCTGATGGGAAGTAGAAACTGATTTATTTTTTTTCCTCTTTAACTCTTGCACGCGCAGATCTCTGCTTGTTTCTTTCTTTTTGCTGTAATAAAACTGCCTTATCTCATCCTGCTGTTTTTTTCCTCCATCTTATTCTCTCCCCTGTCCCAGTGGGAAAGGGATAGAGCGACTGAGTGGGCACCTGGCACCCAGCTAGGGTCAGCCCACAACAGGTTGAAACTTAGCTTAGCTGATGGACAAGTTGCTAATCCAATGAGTAAGCTGGTAATGCCTCTACGATTTGCATATTTGAAGGCAGCACAAGCACGTGAAGTTCCTTTTGTTCCTGCTTTCCGGCTGAGGGGTGGGGGTGGAAGCGGGCCTCTGGGCCCCATCCCAGAGCGGGCCTGCGGCCTCCCCCTCAACACCCGGCGTGGCAGCAGTGGGCCAAGCCGCCAGGAAGCCACCCTGGAGCTGTGAGTAGCTGAGCAGCTGGAAAACCCCAACTGAACCGGGACTGTGCAGCTGAGATAAGATCTGAAATTGCTGCGGCCCCGTGCGGAACCTGCAAGAGCCGGCAGAGCCCCCTCCTCTTCCCTGCAGCCAGCACAGCTCGCACCAAATTGAAAAGAACATCATACACAGCCAACGACGTCACCTTTTCTTCCAAGTCAGGGAGAAAGAAAAGTAAAGCTAGTCATATAAGGGAGAAGAACATGGTGACTCCAAGGTCAGAAAGAAAGGGGAAGTAAGTCACATGGGACGGAGCCACGATGGTGGTGGGAAAAAAGAGGGCGGAGGCGTTTCCAACGCTAGAGCTTAAAATGCTTCTTGCAAGCTGTGGTAAAAGCTGTAATATCACAAACTGTTCTTCTCTGCAATTCATTTAAAGTACATNGGGAGAGCACATGGCAGGGCATAGGGGCGGTGCAAGGGCGGAGTTGGGGTAACAGAGCCAATAGGGAGAACCTGAGGGAGTGGTTAGGACTAGAGATGGGGGAAGGGGGTAACCATGTGCAGAGGGCAGCAGGAATATGGAATAGGGTACACCACACATGGGGGGATGGAAAAATCCACACGTGGCCTGTGAAGGTAAGAGAATGCCTATGCCAGGCCATATAGAAGTGATGAAAGGCTTTTAGAGTTTTTGAAGAAGAGAGCCTTTGTTTCCAGGCTAGAATAACTCATCCGTAAAAGACTAAAACTCTATGTTATTGTGAACCATGACTGCAGTATGAAAAGACTGTGAGATTTTGTGGGAGAGATGTTTTTCCACCTCAGCAGATTCTTTCTGGGCGGACTGTTGCTGGTGACAGTTTGGAAACCATGTTAAAGCAGAGGAAACTTTTCCCTTAAATATTGGAGAGACTTTTAAGAACTGCAATACTGACCAAATCCCACATTTTGTTCTTTCCTTTTCGCGGGTTAGTGGGATGGAGGGGGTGCTGGAGGAGAGGGGCTTTAATTTCTTGTAATTTCTTTTTACTTTTAATTCTGTTAGTAATAAATCTCTTTTATACTATAAATGTTTAAGTGTGGGCCTGTTTTGCCTTGTCGTTTTCCCGTTTTCCTCAATATTCCTTATTTTCCCCTTATGCAAACAATTAGATTTCATGTGCTTGGCACTCAGCTGCATCAAACTGAGCATCAAAACATGAGAAACATGATCCTAATGTTTCTATCTGGTGGCAGTGCTTATCATCAACTTCTGAGAAAGTTCAGCTTGCCTGCCTTGATTTTTAACCTAGAAGTGTTAAAAACAACCAATCAAAAAAAACCAGACATTATTTGGAAAAGTATCTTGAAAACTCAAGGAGTTCTACAGATACTAACACTGTGAAGGGAGGTGAAAAATACCTATGTTTTTCCTTACGATGGATAACCTGTATTAGTTAATCTTAGTTAAAATCACAGAAAAGATGATATAACCTGGAGTTTCATTTACATTGGCAATCTGACATCAAGCCCAAAGAGAAACTTGTGCAAGAATCTGACCAACTGACCTGATTTAAACTATCACAGCTTTCCAGCATGGGTAACCCAACACAGATTAATTCATGGGAGTTCAGATGAATGTTGTGAAACCAGAACTGCAAGCACGTGTTATAACCAGTTCATGTAAAGGGAGCAGCCCAGCCTGTGACCTTTTCCTGTGAACTAAATACAACACGCAGAACACTCAGTGCTCTGTTTGCTCTTCTGTTTATTCTACTGAGCCTCCAGTCCTGACTTAGAAAGGTGCTAATGGGCAATACAACCTCCCTGGAGCAGTGATGGAAGTCTGGCTTCACTTAGCAGCCATGAGAGGTACAAGATTTAGTGTCTCAGAACCAGGAGTTAGTAAAAGAATCAGGTCAGTTGAAGATTAAGTTGTGCAAGAAATGTTTAAGGGTAGAAAGAAGGAGCAAAAACAATGCAGGAACTGGTTTCCAGTTATGAATCTCATTTTAAGCATTTGAGATTTGCTTGAGAGATTAATGTTTTACAGACTGATGGGAAAACAAGAGCATCCAATGAAAGACCAGAATGAATCCCAGTCTTTGATACAGAAAAGAACAGGGACACAGGAGTCCCACTACTCCTCTAATTTGAAGGATGTCTCTGAACTAGCCACTTTAAAATTAATTTTTAGTAATTCCAGGACGTAGTAATTGATTTGGTTGGGTTGATTGGTTTTTTACAGGTTGTTAGGTCAGGCCATGCAAATTAATATGCACTATCATACACTGTGATAGAGGTAGCAGCTTCTCTACAGGCTTTTTAAACATATAAAATGTTTGTGAGTAATGTTCCTTGAAAGCCTGTTTTGTCCCATCAGAGTAAAGGTATTGTCTCAGTAACCATAAATGCCACCTGAAGATGAAAGCAAAAAAACTGTATACAAAGGCAAGTCAAGCATACTTTGTAACTACTTTAGTCATGTTTCATTAAGCCTGTTAGAACTGAACAACGTGATACAGGGGGAAGAAAAGCTATGAAAATCTTTACTTACTCCTGCTTCACTGCTTTATTTACTCTAGCTCTGTAGATGCTGAGAGCCGGGTTGCAGAAAGATTTTCCAGCTTTCTGCCAATGTCTGTGTGAAAGTTCTTGCTTTCACATGGATGCTGGCTGAAAACAGAAGTTTTTGTAAACTAGTTTCTTTATCTTGCAGGTGCAAGGTTGTTATGCAGTCTTGTTTTGCTACTGACTAGAGAAATATTTTGAAATGGGTGTTGTGGTGTTTAACCAATCATGGTAAGAGGTGGATGGTCAAGGACCAATGACCTTATGCCATTCAAGCGAACTAACACGTAAAAACTGTCTGTAATTAAATAAATCAATCCATCAATTCCTTTTTCCTCCTGAAGTGAGTGTGTCGTTTCATTCTGCCCCTGGTACAACCAGCGACATAGCTCTTGTTAAACCATCAGCACAAAATGTAAATTCGGAGTTACACTTCTACTTCCCATTCACCAGGGAAGAACTAAAAGGCAAGTCCTATGCAGTTAACAAAACCCACAGTAATTATTGCTCTCCTGAGCTGTTTTCATGTCCCTGGTTGGCATCTATCTTGTTCTGCACACCAGGCTCACCTATGGATGACCATGTGGATTACCAGAGTATCCCGTGTCCCTCAAACCAGAGCCTTGTGCCTGAGCAGTAGCAAGGGCAAATGGCATTACAGCTGATATACAATGGCCTTGATGATTTGCTTTGGTTAATTGTACTGAACAAACAAAGATGATTTGGCCCTACAGTGCCTTAATCGTCTTATTTCCCTCAGTAAGTTTATTTTGTCCAGCATCCATTCAAGGCTTTTTTTAAAAAAAAACTGCTTTGGATGCAGTGAGCTGCCTTGGCTTGTCTTCGTTCCTCAGTAGAAAAACCTGGTCCCAGACTGATTGTATGCCTTGAATGGCTCCGTGCAGTCAGAAAATGAGGAACACATTGCTGGCTAAAAATGGCACAGAACACTACAGCTCACCTACCAATTTGACCAATCACGTCAGACCTGTGGGAGCAGAGGGGGTCCTGCTGGATACAAATACAAAGAAGGGTCCTGTAAATGGGCCTTATAGAGAGATAGCTGAGCTGCCCTGACTGTTCTCTGGAGAGAAAGGTTAAGAGGTCACTTGAGCATGGCTTGTGATTACTTATATGTGGAGAAGACAGCTGGGAAAATGCTTTTTTGGGGTAAAGGCAAACAAGGCCACAAGCCACAAAGCTAAGACATCAGAGATGCACAGGACAGCACCACTAATATCTCTATCTGTATTTTAGTGCCACTGATCCCACAAGAGAATACAGAAGGTGTCTTCTAGGCTCCCCGCTTAGACAAGTGTTTTTAGTGGGCTCAGGTGGGTGCCTGGTTTCTGGATCCAGGTAGATTAGGTACAAGGTAGGCAGTGAGCTTCTCATACAGGGTGACTATGATATGTCCAGGAAAATATCTTGGAGATAATAATAATATTAACTCCAGGTACCCAGGAAACTTAAAAGGCGAACAGGATGTTTCCTAATAGCTCTGCTGCAAATTGCTGTGTATTTCCTTTTGTCCCTGTGACAGCCTCTGTTCAGCTTTCAGGGGGAGACTTCTGCAATGAGGGCACCAGTAAAATGAGGTGTGCATATATGAGATGTAATCTTAGAATGCAGGTCAAAGTATAGGGAGAGTGTGTGATTGGTTTGAGGGTTTTTGGTAAGTGACTGATATTTAGTCACTGTACAGTAAATAACTCTTCTTTTCATGGCACTACCTCTATTCTAAAAAGTGCTTTTTACAAGACAGGAAAGTACTACCAGCTCCAGTCAGTAGAGGAAAAACAGCACAGGTCTTCCAACAGATCGCTCTCAGAGCTCTCCAGCAGATCAGGTGGAGAACAAGGAACAGGCTACAGCCTCCTGTGTTGGTTTGAAAACAAACCAGTGGGAGATCACAAGTCAGGATTTAAATTAATGGGAAAATAAAATTAGAAACAAATGAAATAATATAAGGAGAAGCACTGACAAAGTCAGATACAACCTGACACCCTGTTAGAGTGGTGGTGGCAGTCCAGATGAAGTAGCTCAGTTGGAGTGATGATCCTACGGAAGGTCTCCAGCTGAAGGTCCAGTGGTAGCTTTGTCCGCTGGTAATCCAGTAGACAGGGCTAAGTTATGCAGTTCTGAGGGCAGGTTATATCCAGGTGGGAATGCTTGGCTCCTGCCTCCTGGGTGGAGCATCTCACAATAGGATGAGGTAAGTCCATGAGTCATGTGGGGGTTTCTTGATGGCCCATTGTCTGTTATCAGGGGTGGGTCATTAGCAGGCGATAACAGCTAATGGCCCACAGCTGGTGGTAATAGAATACTTAAATACATCTATATTTTAATCTAGGACACCTCCCCAGTTGCAACTCTCTTTGCTCTTTACAACAGACTGAATTTTGAGAATCCAAGACAGATGGAAAATCATGCACTGTAAGTAAGTTACGGTTAAAAAGCTTAAAAAAGGAAGCTACCAGATTTTTGTTTTCAAAGACTGTAATGCTGCCCCATACTTCAAAGCCTCATAGCTCTTAGTGTCACTAAGCAAAAATGACCATACGTCATTCAAACCAGTGGGGCAGTGACCTCCACCAGTGCAGTTTGGTTACTGAGGCACTGCTGGGGCCACTGTAGTGTGACTAGGCTGTACTTCAGGGCTGTGTGGTTCTAGGATCCAGATGAGGCACAAGGATATTTAAGCCATAGCTAGCGCAGCAAATGCAAAAAAAGGAATGAATATATTTCTGAAATAACAATTTTTCCCCTTCCCCATGAATCACAGAGAATGCTGAGTTGGAAGGGATCTACAAGGATCAATCATTGCGTCCAACTCCAGTGTCACTCTTGATAAAATCTAAACTTCTGTAAGGAAAAACTAGTTTGTCTAGTATTGGTTTTTCTCTGGAAAAAGCTGAAGAACAATGACCTCCATGAAAAAAAAAAAAAGAAAAAATTATGTGTTACAAATGCAACTGAACCAAGGAATTGTGTCATGTGCGAGCCCTTATTTTGGCTTGCATGTCATTTTGCCTGGCTGGTGGGGAAATTAAGACTGAAGCACAAGGTCATGCCCCCAGCTGTCACTGGAGCTCCAGAATTTGACAGAACATTTCATGCACATTAAATCTAGAGATCATTAAGATAGTGGCAGTGAATAACAATTCAGGCCAGAAGAGAAGCAAAAACTTTCTCTTAAAAAGTCACCTTTTCTTTGCATCTTTTGCTCAAAAAGAAAAAAAAAAGTAGCTGTTGGGGCAGCCACGACAGAAACGGACACTGCACCGGACAAGAGCATAAAGCGTTATATTTCAGAAAAACAATATATTTATAGACTTCTGTATGTTATCATTCATGTTACAAATACATTGACTACTAAATTACAGCAATGGATTAGTTGGCTATCACTTAACTACAATATAATACTATTGGTTACCTATTGCATAAGCATTCAAGCATTCAGAAAAATAATGGTGCAGATGTGTTGCTGTTTTTCTGCGTCTATTGTTTGGATTCCATACTTCTGTTGATACTACACTTCCACGGGTAAGCTGATTATTTTCTTCTCATGGGCTTTTCTCATGAGTAGAAGTTAACCATGTCCAAATTAAAATCTGTGAAGCCTTCAGACTAGCTGTTGGGCTCAACAAAAAAAAAAGAAAATAAATAAAGAAAAAGAAGAGATTGCTTTTCAAATGATTCAGCTATTATTTTAATAATAATGGGGTAAGTTCAGCTCATTTCAAAGTCACTGCTCAAATTCTGATCAAACTAGGCAATCAGATTACCCAAACTTAACTGGNTGTGTTGGTTTGAAAACAAACCAGTGGGAGATCACAAGTCAGGATTTAAATTAATGGGAAAATAAAATTAGAAACAAATGAAATAATATAAGGAGAAGCACTGACAAAGTCAGATACAACCTGACACCCTGTTAGAGTGGTGGTGGCAGTCCAGATGAAGTAGCTCAGTTGGAGTGATGATCCTACGGAAGGTCTCCAGCTGAAGGTCCAGTGGTAGCTTTGTCCGCTGGTAATCCAGTAGACAGGGCTAAGTTATGCAGTTCTGAGGGCAGGTTATATCCAGGTGGGAATGCTTGGCTCCTGCCTCCTGGGTGGAGCATCTCACAATAGGATGAGGTAAGTCCATGAGTCATGTGGGGGTTTCTTGATGGCCCATTGTCTGTTATCAGGGGTGGGTCATTAGCAGGCGATAACAGCTAATGGCCCACAGCTGGTGGTAATAGAATACTTAAATACATCTATATTTTAATCTAGGACACCTCCCCAGTTGCAACTCTCTTTGCTCTTTACAACAGACTGAATTTTGAGAATCCAAGACAGATGGAAAATCATGCACTGTAAGTAAGTTACGGTTAAAAAGCTTAAAAAAGGAAGCTACCAGATTTTTGTTTTCAAAGACTGTAATGCTGCCCCATACTTCAAAGCCTCATAGCTCTTAGTGTCACTAAGCAAAAATGACCATACGTCATTCAAACCAGTGGGGCAGTGACCTCCACCAGTGCAGTTTGGTTACTGAGGCACTGCTGGGGCCACTGTAGTGTGACTAGGCTGTACTTCAGGGCTGTGTGGTTCTAGGATCCAGATGAGGCACAAGGATATTTAAGCCATAGCTAGCGCAGCAAATGCAAAAAAAGGAATGAATATATTTCTGAAATAACAATTTTTCCCCTTCCCCATGAATCACAGAGAATGCTGAGTTGGAAGGGATCTACAAGGATCAATCATTGCGTCCAACTCCAGTGTCACTCTTGATAAAATCTAAACTTCTGTAAGGAAAAACTAGTTTGTCTAGTATTGGTTTTTCTCTGGAAAAAGCTGAAGAACAATGACCTCCATGAAAAAAAAAAAAGAAAAAATTATGTGTTACAAATGCAACTGAACCAAGGAATTGTGTCATGTGCGAGCCCTTATTTTGGCTTGCATGTCATTTTGCCTGGCTGGTGGGGAAATTAAGACTGAAGCACAAGGTCATGCCCCCAGCTGTCACTGGAGCTCCAGAATTTGACAGAACATTTCATGCACATTAAATCTAGAGATCATTAAGATAGTGGCAGTGAATAACAATTCAGGCCAGAAGAGAAGCAAAAACTTTCTCTTAAAAAGTCACCTTTTCTTTGCATCTTTTGCTCAAAAAGAAAAAAAAAAGTAGCTGTTGGGGCAGCCACGACAGAAACGGACACTGCACCGGACAAGAGCATAAAGCGTTATATTTCAGAAAAACAATATATTTATAGACTTCTGTATGTTATCATTCATGTTACAAATACATTGACTACTAAATTACAGCAATGGATTAGTTGGCTATCACTTAACTACAATATAATACTATTGGTTACCTATTGCATAAGCATTCAAGCATTCAGAAAAATAATGGTGCAGATGTGTTGCTGTTTTTCTGCGTCTATTGTTTGGATTCCATACTTCTGTTGATACTACACTTCCACGGGTAAGCTGATTATTTTCTTCTCATGGGCTTTTCTCATGAGTAGAAGTTAACCATGTCCAAATTAAAATCTGTGAAGCCTTCAGACTAGCTGTTGGGCTCAACAAAAAAAAAAGAAAATAAATAAAGAAAAAGAAGAGATTGCTTTTCAAATGATTCAGCTATTATTTTAATAATAATGGGGTAAGTTCAGCTCATTTCAAAGTCACTGCTCAAATTCTGATCAAACTAGGCAATCAGATTACCCAAACTTAACTGGGGTCTGAGATCCAACTGATTGTAACCTAGGGAATTCAGATGTTCTGGATCTAGCAAGCTGTGCTGTCAGTTCTTGGGCTGTGGCTAACACCACAGATGAAGATGAGCAAAGAAAACCTGTGTCTGCAGTGGATAATGGTGGAATAGCCTATCTAAGAAGACTGTTTTCCTAAAGGGCTTCAGTTTGTGATTAACTAATAACCCTGTGCAAAATTATTTATATTTATTTCAAACAATCTCATCTGCTGTAACTGTAGCTGTAGTGGAAAACAATAATGAGACATAATATGCATTAGGCAACTTGTTAGATAACATGATTCATTCAACACAGAAGTTTGCCTAATTCCTTAAAAAGAAATTCATTCAGAGCAATTGAGAAAAGATACCCCAACAATATATTGGTGGGAAACCTGATGTCCACAAATAAAGGTGTTATGGTCCTTGCCATAAGAAAATCTATGATGTGCTGTCTGTGCCTGCATAAAGGCAGCTGGCCTCAGGAGAGTAATCCAAATTCCTCTGGCAGTCCCAGTAATGCTGACCCACAAAACTTGCATACCAAGTGTGGAGATAAGTGATTAACATCACATCAATGACCTGGAATTCCAGCCTGTCTTTGCTGCACAGGCACTTGATTGAGGATTATTTGTCCTATTTATTTCCATGTAGTTGGGATCCAGATCCTTGCCTAAGTTTAAATGCCAGGAATAGATTTTAAACAGTTTGTATCAGAGATTTCAAAAATGAGAAGTTTTAAGAGTACCTAATGCTGGCTTGACTGTACTCCCACTGGATATGACCGCATTAACTTTAGTGGCAACAAAACAAGGCCAAAGCTGACTCTCCTTGAAAATCCCACCCATAGTTCTTTTCCTTTCTGGACTAATGTTCTTTCAAATTTATTCTGCAGACAAAACTGTGTGGAGTTTTACCCAATATTCCTGACTGGCCTCTGGACTGCAGGATGTTTTTCAATCAAGGTAAACACTTTCTGCTTTTATCTCAGACTGAGAAGTTTTACATATTTTTTTTAAATTGTAGTATTAGCAGGAAGTAATTGACTGCAGGCATCTTTTTTCCTTCTTTTAATTGCATTACCTTAACACAGCCTTCCTAGAAGAATGCTCAGTGACACTGAAGTCCCCATGGCATTTCATAGAGCCCCACCAGCTTTCCCTTCCCTCTGCAAACCAAGGAGCTCTCACAGAGCTAGAATTGGTGACAGCCTAACCTTTGCATTCTCCTTTATTAACCATTTCCCAGCTAATGTTTTAGAAGCATGAAGTCTGTGGGCTGGGGAAAGGATAACAAGCTCATGTCCATCACTCCTTCTTAAACAACTTCTCCATTTTCTCTCTTTGCTCCAAAACAGTAATTTTTTGTTTGGGGCTCTCTTACAGTCCCATCTCCCCTGTAAATCCAAAGAAGCATCACTTAAGTCAGCAAATTGGATATGAAATAATACATGTGCTCATAGACAGACACTTGAATCAGGGAAGATCACAGCTGCTAGCTAGCAACACAGGTGCTGTCACATGAAAGAAATGAGAGATGATAACCTCCCCTTGAAGTAATGTTTCAGCTATGTCCCACAGGTATGTTTACAGAGAGTTAATCCAGCACACAGTGAAAGCTGTCCTCTGTAATACACACATAAGAGTTTAAAACCACAAAATTAACAAGCCCTGCTTAGTTCTGGATAATACAACTGACCTCCATACCCTGCTCCATCTATCAAGTGGAGGTGACTTTATACTCTTCCCTCAGGGAGGTCAGAAAGCTAACTTCACTACAGCTTCCTTCCATGTCCTTGGATAAAAGCTGCTGTATAAATGCAAAGCAGGTTATTAACAACATAAATAGGATTCTCTTCCTAAAACAAACACTCCCCCTTAGCACAGTGCCATAATAATACAAAATGATAGAGCTGGGTCAAGCCACAGTGCTCCAACCCGCTATCTTGTTTCTGGGATAATCACCAAACTGGGGGGGATTAGGATTCCTGTCAGTTCCTGAGATGTCCTTTTGAAGGAATACTTTTGGATATTTTTGGACAGTCCTATATCCACCCCTATCTGTAAACTCATATGAAGAGCCTCCTGCAATGACTGTGTAAGAATACATATATCACTTTTGAATGATTCTTTCCCAAGATAACTTCTCAAGTAAAAATCCAAGCTGTAAAAATTCCCAAAGCAATATAACTAGAGAACATAACTAGAGTAGTTAACTGTCTGCAATCCTCATTTTTTAGTTTTCTAACTGTTTTCCCCACCATATTAATCTTTTCTTTTTTAGAATTAGCTTCCTTTCTGGGTGTGTTGTACATGTTTGTCCGTTACAAGTACTTCCATGGTTACGTCCAGCCTGTGAAAGGAAGGTAGGAAGTTACCAACTGGATGCAGGTTAACAGCTCCAGGCTGTGGTCTGAAGCTGGGCTGAGAGCCAAGGACTGGCAGTGAAAAGTGATTATAATTGAATGCAACATGTGTAAAGTGTCAGCAATGGGTCTGGAAACCCTCAGGGAAGAGGGCTGGGTGTTACAGCAGAGGTCTAGGTCAGGACGTGTATGTGCTGCAGGCCAGGAGAGAGAAGAGTTTTGATGCTCATGTCGTGGGCACCTGCTTTGTACTGGGTGTAATTTACAACTACAGAGAGATCTGGAAACAGAAGCAGAGTTTTGCATCTCAGGAGTGCTGTAGGATGAGAAGCTTGCACCATGTCTGCCTGTCTGCTATCTGCATTTTCCCTCTGTCACATTAAGACCTTTTCTCTAGCCACACAAGTTTCACTAAAGGAAGCATGCAAATCTGGCTTTGTAGGCTGATGAACCTTCACCAAGCAGGTAAGAGAGCAGGGCTCCACATAAGCATACATTAATGACTGCTGAGTGCACAGCATCTCTTGATATGAATTCTGCTTTGACAAACGTTGGCAGTATACCCTCCACTATAAACACTAAAACACATGGTTTGTTTTGTTTTGCTGAAGGCACTGCACTGTCTTCTGTGTCCTGATCTAAGGCTCTCTTCCACCACCCATTATCAGACAGAAGAAAATGGCACAATATATGCTTGTCATAAAATTAAAAGACTTGCAATGTCTTCTAGAGAAGACACAAAACAATCAGACTATTTTGTAGTAAATAATCCTGCAGCAGCAGGAAGACTGTCCTACGGGGCTATTTTCCATGGCTTGTGTACTGATGTTCCCAGTCTCCTTCACTACAGCTCCACGAATCCTTTACCCTCTTTGGAAGAGCTGCTGCTGGAGAGAAGGGAGAGGCTGTTTTCCAGAGCAAATATGTGGAGATACTTTTATATCTCCCAGTAAAAGATGCAGTAATTCAAATAGTGCAATGAACACCTGCTAGAAGACTTGGAACTGCTAAGGAAGTTTGGGGAGCAGAAACACAGAAATAAACGAACAAGCAGAGCATAATGGACTTTTCTTTAATCAACAAATGAAAAACTCCTTTGTTCAAGAAATCTTTCCCATGCTTTACTTTAGTACTCTTAAACCAATAGATTCAGCCTCTCAAGGAAATTGTAGAAGAGTGGCTGGCTTCATTATTAGACAGAGCGTCACACTTTGGTGAAACTGTTTTTAAATCAAACAGAAGTTGTTGACAGCCAGCCTGGCAGACCTGGGAAATGGTTTTGATCCAAGGCCTGCTAGTTATAAAGACAAACCTGATCTGCATCCTCAAAGAAGGGCTAAGCTAAAGACTCTTCTCATGCTCTCTTGAAACTGAAAAAATACTTCACCATTTTCATCTAGACATGGCATGCCCTGAAAGGCTACTTATATCAAGTCTTTAGGCACCAGTGAGATTCTCAGGCTCTTTCTTTCTGGTCCATAAGTCCATCTTCAAGTCAAAGTGATCACCAGTAGCAGATCTCCCAGCTCAGCAGAGGGTACCTGCCCAACAGATGTGGATGTAAGAGACATGCACACCTCTCCCTCAGTTCCTTAAGGCTTCTTTCCCACACTCCTACACCTGGAGTTGCAATCAGGTGCTCAACATTTTCCGTGGCTTTACCTATAGGTCTTCATGTCACAGGATGAGGTAGCCTCATCCTGGAGCCAGTTTTAAACTTCCACGTGAAATTTTAGAAACACTGGGAGAAAATTTTCCCTTAGAGAGGGTATTAGGAATCTCCAGTCTCTAGCAAAACTCATGCGTGGGAATGGTTTATCACTAAAACACCCCAAGGCAGTGCTCCAGCCATGGTCCTTTCTGATTCCATAGACTTCAACTGTTTTGGACCAGCAGTTTCACTATAACATACTATGGACAGCCCATAACAGCTCATAACTTTCTGCATTCCACTTCAAGGTTAACAGGGTTTTATTTGAGTGTGATAATTCTGATTTGCTTGATAATCCTGGGTGCAGATGGGATTGTCAGCAGCTTTCTGGATGAATACTGGACTTCAGCATAATGGAGAAAGTCCATAAATTGCTCTGAAGACTGGTTGGTTTTTTTAGAAATAAATAAATAATATGGATGCTTTGCCTGAACCCCAAAAAGATGATAAGCTACATGTGAATAAAACATCAGAGCTCTTTCCTAACAGCTCATTGCAATGTAAAATGAATGTTTTTCCTGAGCTGTTTACACTTGCTGCTTTCCCTACACTCTTAGAAAAGTCAGTGAGACAGAATGTCATGTCACATCTACATTTGCTCTCTCAAATGTTCTCTTTCCCCCTATGGTATTGCAACCCCACAAACAAATCACATAAAAGTAAACCCATTAATTCACTAATTAATTTAGTTGCATCTGGCACTGCAAGCATCAGCCCATCTTACCAATTGCCCCTCAGTTTTGCCAGTGCTTCTGTATCTTCCTGCACTGCTCTTCATTTCCCCCAGCCATGCCTTCTGTTTTGTGCAAATGTAAAAACACTTCCATGCAATATGCTGCTGCAAGATCCCCATTTTCCAAGTATATCCAATCCCACTGCTGTATAAGCATACATGGAAACACTGCTTACTTCAGAAAAATGTTTAAAGCTTCAATTGGCCCCAAGTTTCTGCAAAGGACTTTTGGATTTTATATTTTGGAATGTGCTTACAATTCAGCACATGCTCAAACACTCTTCTTGTAGAAGTGGGGCCCTCCTGTGGGCATATCCCAGTCCTCACAGGAAGCCTCCTGAAGACAGGCTGAGCCCAAACCACACCACTTGTGAAGGGGAGAGCCAGCCTAGACAAAAAGAAGGCACAGATGCTAATGTTACAATTGGATCCACTGCATTGCCTCCCACCAAGGCACAGATGGCTGTGGTGTGAGAAAGATTAGACAACATTCCCAGATTCCAGATTCCCAGAGCATGACCACAGCTCTGGGAATCATAGAGTCACAGTGAAAAGTAAACTGAGTTTAAAACCAGTTTTCTGCCAGAAGGGAAAAGTCATGGCTTACCACTGTGAGCTCAAAGTACGCCAATGACCAATTTAAACTATGTAGAAGAACAGAGATGCAAGGCCATGCCTGTTTTGGTGGCTCCTGATAATTCAAATTATTTAGGCAATGCTGAATATACTCATGTGAGAGCCAGCAGGAAGAAACTTTCTTTGTTATGCCTCTGAACACACGATTTGGCCAAAAATACTGCACATTTATAGTGGTGTTCAGTCAAATCTATACAATGAACATGCTTATTGTCTTTCCGTAGTGTACTGAGGTTGATAACCAGACCACAAGATAACTGAGAGGTGGATCAGGTTCATAATAACCTTTCATATTAAAAAGGTGGACATGTATGGACACATGGTAAGTGGGGCTGGAATGAGATAATCTTTAGTTCCTGTGATTTTATTAAGTTAGCTCATGATAAAAAGACACAACTTAGTGCCTGCAGGTAGCAAAGGTTGAAATGGCATTGGAAACCATAAGATGAAACAAGTACAAAGATGCAAGACCTGAGCCCAACAATGTTTGCTGAGGGGAAAAGGACAGATCATGATGGTGAACAGGCTGGAGCTGACACAGCTGCAGAAAGGGCGGCTCTCCATCACTTACCTTCAGGGAGAAAGTACATCAGGGCCAGATTTAACAACCACAGAAATCCTTAGGAATTCTTCCACTAATTTTCCTTCCATAGGCTAAAATATGAAAAATCCACCTACCAACCTGCCAGTGATGCCTTCAGTCAGTCACAGTGTTGGAGGTTAGGATTCTTCCTTTTTCTTTCTTTCTCCCAGGGAATTTTCTCCCATTTGTTGCCTAGGAGATGATAATGATGATAATTAAGAGACAAAAGATGTGGCTGGGAGGCGGAGGAGAGGGAAGGGTGCAGTTTGCTACCATCTCTTATCTGGGGCACTTTCTCTTGGGAAGTGCAGATACTGTGAGATTTTGGCTGGGGGGTGAGGGGCTGGACTCAGTTCCTCGCTCGCTCTCTCACTCTCAGGACTGGAGGGGGGACAGTCGTGGTCTTGGTGCCGGGCTGCTGCTGCAGGGAGAATTCGCTGCCACGGCAGAGTTCTGTTCTTCACTGCTTCTCCTACCGTGGGTGAGCCTTGGCTCGCAGGAGCGGCCGTTGAACTGGGACCTTTTCAACACCCAACCTCACTGGGAAGGACCCTCACCATCTGCTTGGGTGCCTCAGGGGAAAACCCGGGTCCCCTCCGGAGGGAGCATCTCCTGGCTGCTTGCGGGAGCCCGGCTGCTGCTGCCCAGCCCCGCTGTTTCTGCCGCTGCTTCGGGCTTTTTGCTACACTTTAACCCAACATCCCATGTACCCCCGACCCCCATGGCTCCTGACACTGCGTAGGAGTTTTTGCTACACTTCGTTTGCCACCCCGGTGTGGTCGCCGCTGCTGTTCCAGCCTGCTGCTCCGAGGTTCCTGCTATAGTCCATTTCATTACCCGGAGGAGCACTGAGACCGGTTGCTTCGTGTGTACAAAGGACAACCCCTTCTCTCTCTCGCGCGCTCGTGCTCGCTCGCGCTCGCGCGCACTCGCACTCTCTCGCTCTCTCTCTCCTCCCCTCTCTCCTGCTTCTCTCTCTCCTGCCGGCAGAGCCGCCATTGCCATGTGGAGAGGTGGCTGTGCTTGTGCCACAGCGCCCCCTGCAGGCGCAGGGAACCATCGCACCCGCCCTGCCCGGCCGGGAGCCACCAGCGCCCCCTGCCGGCTGTGAGCGTCCCTGCACCGAAGGGGAAAGGGCCTGCGGCCGAGAGAGGCTGGCACTGGGCTCTGCTCTGGCTCTTGGTGCTGCCACTGTTGTTGTTTGCCTTGTTTTATATATATATGTATATAAATGTATATACATGTATACATGTATGTATGTATATTCTAGTAAAGAACTGTTATTCCTTTTTCCATATCTTTGCCTGAAAGCCCTGTAATTTCAAAGTTATAATAATTTGGAGGGTAGGGGGTCATATTTTCCATTCCAAGGAAGGTTCCTGCCTTCCTTGGCAAGCACCTGTCTTTCAAACCAAGACACACAGGCAGCAGGAAGCACTGCTGCCAGAACCAAAACCAAGATAAAGCTCCAAACTATGTAACAGACTTGAAATACAGATTAGAGGAGGTCCAAAGGTCACTTACTGGTTCAAATGCCTCTGAAATGATTCCATTCCAAGCTTACCTGTTGTAGTGCTTTGTGTTACCTCATCCCCTCCCCTCCCCTCCCCTCC
>VXAZ01004462.1:0-96130 GCA_013399875.1 Gymnorhina tibicen | reverse complement strand
CATCTGCCTGAGCATCCCCTCCCCTCCCCTCCCCAGAAAGAAATAAACAGAGACAATTTCACATGCAAAAAAAGGCAGGTGTGAGGATGCAAAGCATCATCCAGCAACACAAAGCAAGGGGATAAACATAAACAGAACATTTTAGGAGCCCCACCAGCTAATGAGAGGGCAAAGGTAGGCCTGGAGTTGAGGATGCCACCTGTTTACTGCGTCACTGCTTTGTCCCCAGTAAGCCAGGGCAGATGTCTGGGATGGAAAAGTGTTAAAGACTGCCTCATCTATAATTAAAAACAAAATACACCTATAACAGATGGATGCTGGCAGTGTCAGTATTTAGTTTGGCTGTGGTGAGAAGCACACCACTTCCTGCCTGCTGATGGAGGAGTCAGTACCAGGCTGCACATTCAACATGCAAATGTTCATCTGTCAGTCACGACCAGAAATGATGATGGTCCAGAAATCAGGATGCAGCCTCAAAGCCAGTTGATACCCAGGGGCCCCTTGCTGAAAGCATCTTTTCCCAGCAAGGACTCTTCTGTATCAGCACATGCTGAGGGGCAGCTCCAGCAAGCTGCTCTGATCTGGACCAGTCTTCTTCTTTGTGCCTCCTTACCCATATCTAGAATGGTAAGGAACTGGCTGTTACGATCCAATTTAAACACAGAAGAGCAGAGGAAACTAAGTCTCTGCAAATAAAGTAGATCAAACCCAGAAAGGTTCAAAATATATCCAAAAACATGATTAAAACCAAATGATGTTAGATGTTGGTTCCAAAAACTTGATATATTTTATTTAATAGTAAAAGAGGCAAAGAGAAAGAAAGAGAAAAGAAAGAAAGAAAGAAATAGAAAAAGAAGTGTGCATGGGGGGTGGGGGGACAGGCAGAGGTGACAGAGGTTAGGTAGAAATGTATCACCCATCCAAGGGCCCCAGTGATGTCTCGTTGTGCCCCTCCATCTGGTCTTCTGGTGGTGAGGGTCCCCTGTTGCTGCGCCACGCCACGCCACGCCACGCCACGCCACGCCACGCCACGCCACGCCACGCCACACCACACCACACCACACCACGCCAAAAAGTATAGAATCCAATGGATTAATATACGTTTTGGGCAGGTGGGAACGCCCACATGCCTCCCTTGCAGGGGGCCAGTTTGACACTGTCCCTTGCAGCGCTGAGGGTCTGTTGCATCATGTTGCAGTGGTCTGGTGCAGGACCCTTTGGGGGGGCCTTTGATGGGCCATGACACCCCCTTCTGCTGTGGATGCACCTTCTCCCAGGGTGAAGGGCCCCACAGCTGAACTGGTCTGCACAGCAAAGGATGGCTGCATACTGCCTCTCACCAGAGGCTTTCTCACCACACACCCAAAGCCTCTTTCTCCCCACCCTTTGGTGGGAGGGCCTGTTTGAACCTGGCAGCTGATAGCCCTGGGGCTGTGGTCTCCATCCTGACGGTGCTAAGCTTGTGCTCTGCGGATGTATTCTTCTCCCCCAGCCCTGAGTTGTTACTTTATCTTATCTTATCAGCAAGCGGTATAGGGCCTCAGTCAGGGCCCTGTTCAGGGTGTGGTGGTATTCTCTGCAGCTTTTGTAATACAGTTTTTGCTATAATAGGCAAAAGTCCTTCATGAAGATGTTTAAGTCATAAACTATATTATTTCAGTCTCCGACACTGGCATTGAGAAGAGAAGGGGAACCTCACCTTAGAGGCTGTATGTGGAGCCAAACCACACCTGACATCCCAAACAGCCAGCTGAGTGAACAGAGATCCAATGTCTGATCCTCCATGACTCCCTGGTAGGCTGGGAACACACAGGAAGTGGTGCCAAGCCCTGAAGGCTGCGTGGCATGTTTACCTTGGACAGGCCATACGTGTCCAATATGTCTATGTGCACGTTCCAAAAGGCTTCTGACAACAGAATTCTCACACTGTTGTAGCAGTGGGTGATAGGGAATAACTCTAAGCATGTGTCTTTATCCTTCCCCAGTTTTCCCATTTTCTCCAAATTCTATGTCCATCTTCTTCCACCCTACCTTGTCTCCATCTTGTCTCCTCCCCTGAAAGCATCTCCCTACTCTCTACTTTCGCTCCCAGCACAGAATAAACACAAAAAGTTGGAGCTGCCACCTCTAACAGGCCAAATTAAGGACCAGCTTCCCTGTAGCATCTGCCTGAGCACAGGCCTCTCCTCAGAGCACAGGAAGCTTTGGTAGCCCACCTTGTTGGAGAAAGGGGCACCATGGCAGAAGGTGCTGAAGCATGTCCCATCCAACAGCTCATTACAGCAGTCTGGGCTCTGGTGCACAGGGACAGCTGCTGGGGCTGCCTGGGATGCAGGGATTCACTGGCTGCTGAACCTGCTGGACAAGAGGGGCATCCTGGGATGGGCCATACCCAGCCTGTAACTGCTGAGGTGTAACACCTGTAACTCCACCAGGTGCTGTGATGCAGCCATACAGAAACCCCAGGGCTGATTCAGACCTGCCTGCATACAGCTTCCCTCCCCTCCATGGAAGATTGCTCACTGAGATGCAGGAGTGGGGCAAGACATGATCCATATACACCAGGTATAGGACTCAGATAACCATCTTTTATTTGGGTATCTTTTTTTTTGTTTGTTCTTGTTTTGTTTCTTTTTCTTTAAAAGTGGTGTGTTAACATCAGGTATTTTTCTACATTTTCAGACTCTGTACAGGTCTTAAAAGGAAATAAGCAATGCTTAATGTACAAAGTAAAACCAGAAAACTAGAAAAATCTGAATAAAATGGAGCAAGTTGCTGTCAGGGATACAGTACAAATTAGTAATTAGATGTCATCTGAAGTGCAATACCACTGCAGTAAGGATGAGTCAAGGAATGAAATAAAAATACTCTATTTTAAACAAACAGTATATATATATATATATTTATATGTATATATTTTACAGATAGTAGACCCAGTGATATCTGTAGAATTGTAAAAACATATTTACAAATGACTTTTTTTTAACATTACATATACATCAGCACCATAGTAAGAAAGAAAAAAAAAACCCAAACAACCCCAAATCTAATAAAATCTATTCTCTAGTACTTGATCCCAGTATGGAGTATTTGGAGGAAGCTTTACAAAGACAACAGAGACTCGTCTTCACCACCATTTATTACCAAGGCCTGTATCTCCCTGATGCACACCGACTTGCATTGGCTGCTGTGTGGTGGATGTGTGTTTTTAAGTCCCCCTTTCCCAGCTCCGTGCTGAGAGGTGAGCCCTGATTGCTCTCACCCAAGGCACGGGTGCTGTGCTGTCCCCTAGCGCTGTCCTCTGCCCAGCAGGGTGGCTGCCTCCTCACCCTGTCACAGCTCTGTCACACAGGTGTGTGCTTCATGCTCCTGCTGACACACACAGAGCCACAGCACGCTGGTCCCTTCAATGTGTTGCTTCTCCCGAAGTTTGCCTATCCCTTCCATTCTGACCAAGAGATGCTGACCCACAGGATGAACCAAAAACTTTGGCTGGTGCTCCCTTTCACTGAATTAGGGCCCAACCTGGCTTCTACTGAAGCAGGCAGGCAAACCATGCTCATCCTCAGCAGTAGCTGGAATTGGCCCTTGTGCTGTATTTTAAAAAGAGGTCAGCTAAAAGAGATGTGATTAAAGCCATTTAAAAAAATGTAGCAGTCAAGGCAGGCTGGATTGATGGCTCACCTTGAGCACATTAAAAATGCAGCTTTTCCTGCTGCATCACAGCATTTAGAACAAGTAATTCCCCCCACTAGGCAAGCCCAGCAAGGGAAACTGCTCAAAAGGGAGTCTCAGTGGGGCAGTGAGATGGTTCCAGGCTCATTTGCTCCCCCTCTTTAATGTGATGTATGTCTGTGCTCCACAGGAAAAGGCAGGATGTGAAAGTGTCAAGTGCCAAGGCCCTCAGCCTCCATGGAATTCAGGGGCTCAGCACTTGGCATTGCTGGGCCCAGGGAGAGCAGCGCAAAAGGAGGTGATCAGGAGCTGGGGAACTGGGACTGGCACTTGTACACTTCTGCTGCAGAGCAAGACTCATGGCTCACAGAGGCCAGAACTAGGCCAGAGGGTGCTAAAACTCTGGACTGTGGGTCATGTTAACATTTTTTATGCACAACTATGTAACCTGATAAGCAGCTCTCAGCTGAAAAACTAAAGAGGTGATAGGTTCCAGAAAACAGCTTCCAACTGCAGTTTCCAACTCAGAATGGCTGGTGACTCAATATTGTGTGAGATCTATCACAACTTAATCACAGGGCTGCTCAGCACTGGTTCAAGCAGTGGAGATAGTGATACATCCCTATTACCTAAAACCTTATTTGGACGGACCCCATGTTTGTAATACAAATTATTTTATCCAGTCATGAATGTTCTTTACAGTAGTCCTTCACTGACTCCTGTTTTTCAAATACTGCAGTGAATTTTATTCCAGCAAACCAGAGGGATTAGACCAAACGTCTGTTTAAAACTGAACATATCACATTGAGAACCCAGACACCCTGGGGTAATACTACCTGCCAAACCTGCACTTTTCAAGAGGGGAGGAGAAAGTCTTCCTTTGTGCCAAACCCTCACTGTGTGTTTTCTCATGCCTGTTTTCTCCTCCTCTGCCTGCCCCTTTGTGGCTTGCCTGAAAAAAAAGTGTAGCCATCTCAGCTTGCTTTACACTGAAAGAACAGGAGGGGAAAGGAGTGAACTGAAAACAGCCTGGGGAGGAAGGAGAGGGAGGGACCCACTAAGGACCTCTGTTAATGTCTCTTGGTCCCTCTCAGCCCTTCAACACCCCAGGCAGCAGGGCCATGCCAAGTGCTCTGACTTGGGAAGCACTATTGCAAGTCCCAAGGGGACTGAGCAGTTCATTAAGTTAACCCACCACTAGGCTGTCTCCAGCAGTAGTCACATAATCAATCTGCCCTCATAACACTGCCAAATCTATGTTCTCCTGCGCTTGTAGTGGCATTTATCACTCTACTGTGAAAACGGTGACCTCCCTGTGATTGTTTAGGTTTGTCATGTGAATGTTGCACGTTCCCGTAGGACAGCCCAGAGCCAGCCCCATGGGCCTGGCCATGGCTCTCTGAGACCTGCTTGCCCCCGGGGTTAAGCCTGTTTCTGACCAGGGCCTGTGCAATTGCCCCTGGATATCTGAAGGCTTTGCTCCCAGCTCTTCCATCTGCTTTCCTGGAAGCTTCAATGTGCACAGTCATATAAGGTGGGAGATATCGGGACCACCCCACACTACTGTGCAATGAAGCCTTGTTTTAAGTGGGGAGAGAACAAATTTTCCCAGCCAGAGGCATCAGCTGGCTTTTCCAGTTTCCCCATTCTGCCTCACACACACACACAGAGTGGGCACTGCCACACAACAAAGATTGCTTGGTGGAAGTTTTGGGATGCTGATGTTTTCATTGTCCCCTGAATCTTCCAAAGTTGGCTACAAGATCAGCTTGGTTTACACAATTAAAAACAAAAGAATACAAAATAACCCCAAACCAATGCAAACAACACCCAACAATCCAGGGATGGGGAGAACATCTGACTCCCTCTTTGCTTGTTCAAACGTAACAACCAAAGCTCCAGACTATACAAGCCCATTCACTGGGGGTTTCTAAACAACTCATCAAGTTCTTGAATCCACTCATCCCCTGGTCCGCTCTTAATAATGGAGTCCACAAGGTCTGTGCCCTCTGCTAAACTAGAGAACGACCCCCCTGTTCCTTCGTTACTGTAGTTGTAAGATATGTCCTGAGTGGAATTCCTCTCGTAGGCCTGGCCTTGGCCGCTCTGAGCAAAGGTACCGCCTGGCATTTGCTGAGCTGGAGGCTGACTGAAGCCTGACATGGCAGGGACCCCTTGGGTTATTGCTGGCATCACCATTGGCCTAGCCTGGCTGGCTGCCTGTTGCCCAGGTAGTGGTTGCAGCAACTGTCTCCCCAGTGCTGGATTCAGGGCTCTCACTGTCCCACTTATGTCCACAACTGTCTGATTGAGCCCCTGTGGGAAGTGCTGCTTGGATAGCCGTGGCTGCCCGGATGGCATAGCGTACGTGGCGGTGCCATTGTTCAAGGGCCCCATTTCACCACTAGTCCTTCCAGGTATGCCTTGCAAGCCTCGCTGCTGCCAGTTTTGTGTTCCTTGAGGCACAGTCCCCATCAGGTTTTGAAGTCGTGGTGCTTGTGGCCTTGGCAAGACCTGGCCCACAGGTCCTTTCATCTGCTGCTGATGCTGGGGAAGAGCAGAGTTTACCAGCATGTTCTGACCAAAACTGCCAACCATTCCCACCGCTTGTCCAGAAGCAGGCTGCCTTGTTCCCTGGCCTGCGCTGTGTGCCATGTTCATGCCACTTTGGTTTGGGTGCTGCAACATTTGGCTCATCCCTGTGCTCATACTGTACATTCCTGGCTGGCTGGAAGAGCTGTAAGGAGCCATACCCATATCCGACTGGCCCGCAGTGGTGGGCAGCGTGCTCGGGGTGTGGGATGGACCCATGGCCATCATGCTCGCATTCTGGGCCATCATTCTGGATGTTCTCATGCTCTGGAGCGCTACTTGGTTTCTCACAGCCACTATATCCTGGGGTGAACCTGCACCAAAAAGGGAGGAAGGTAAGAAAAAGCCCACAACCCTGTAAATCTTAATTAACACATCTTTACATAAGAGAGAATCTGTAGGAGCCTCCTCAGCAGCACTTATCTACTTCAGCTACACCTAATTCAGCTTCTAGCAAGCAAATGGGAAAACTTCCACTGGTCTTCTTCATTGGCTGCAAAGCAGCTGAACTTCAGTTTACCATTTGAAGCTCTCTTTTAAATATCTCCATTGTCTTTCAAAAGTAAGCCTTGAAAATGGAAATGTCAGGCCCAGAAGGCCAATCAATTTTTTTAATAGTTCAGGAGGCATAAATGAATGGATTTTCTACAGCATTGCTACTGATTAATTCTAGGAAAGAAGAAAAATTGGGTTTTTGTGGACATTTAAAGCAGGGAGACTGTATTAGTGAATCAATACTATAAGCACATTTTACTTCACCTTAGGCCAGTGATGGGAAACCAGAAAATCCTAGCCTTGTTAAATTCCACAGTGTGGCAGATAACTTAACCATGCTTGTGTCTTACTTTCAGGGGTAGGGAAGAGCTATTGATTTCTGGGAAGCCAATATGCTTCTGTATTTACTATGTTTAAATAAAGACAATTACCTGGAACTCAGATTATGCCATGGTTTCATTGTGGATTTGAGTCACTAACTAAATAGTCAAATTCTTCAGATTTGAGTGACTAGCTAAATAAAACACTCGGCAGGTGAAGCTCAGAGTGTATGAGGCACACAATTGCTCCAGGCTCAAATGTTATTAAATGCCAGGTGTAAATATAAAATCATTGCCTAAGAGTTCAGAACTGTATAACAGAATCTGAATGTTTTTAAATCAGCCCCTATTTGTTGTCCCTCAGTGGCAGACAACATCCCTAAACATCCGTGGGGAGAACACTGGTCCCTGTTATTGACGTTGGCTTAGTTTCCATGTGAAATGGGTCTGGATAAAGGAAGCATCATTGCTATACATGTCATTCTATTACATAATGCAGAGGATGGCTACAACTCCATTTTCTGCAGCACCACAAGCTTCTGGTGGGTGCTTTTAGCTCCAGCACACAGCTAAATGAAACATTTTGGAGCATGAAGAGAGACCATCTGGATCTCACTGGAACAGGCCACATATAGTGGCAGCTTTTACTTTATTCATGCTATCAAACTGCTTTCTTGATGATTGGCACTGGGGTTCCCTTGATGTCTCTTAATTTAGATCAGCTCCTTCCGTGATTAGACACAGTCTTTTTACGACGACTCCAGCAAGTGCTTAAGATACAGAGAATGTTAAAATCTTAATGCATCTCCAGCTATTTTTTAATTGAAAATGGCAGCTGAAAAGCTCCAAAGGAGTCACTAACAGCGAGTGGTTCACATACTACTTTTGTTAACTACTGTGCTTGGCATAAGCGACAGGAGACCAGACAAGGAGTAGTTAAATGAGAGATGCAACAGATTTTAAGATTTTAGGCCACCTTCTGGTCTCATTTACACATAACCTACTGCACTGGATTACATTCATGTGACTAAAAAGGAAAAAAAGGTGAACTATTTAAATTAGTTCATTTATGAAAATTAATTCCTTGCTCTGTCAGATAAGCCTGAACTCTCTTCTCTGTTTCTTTTAAATAACACATACAAAGGCAATGTTTCAAAGAAGAATGAATGTAGAGAGATTGTATGTGTGCATCTCAGTGGATGGCTGTGCACACACACTTCTTGATTTTGGAAATGAATTACTGGGGGAAAAAAGCAATTTCATACAGAACTTATGGTGCCAAAGATAAAAATGAGGAGGTGATTAGAATAAGCCACCCTGATATATGCCAGTAGAAGATGTGGCTGCCTGTTCATGTCCTGGGAACCAAAACGGCAATGTGAACTGTCCAGAATTGCTTCCCTTGTTTTCTGTTGCAGCTACATGACATTATCATGAATATACAGCACAGGTGTGTGTCCATTTCATGTCTATATAGAAATCACGGTTAGTGAAGACATTCAGCTGATGCTTTGCACCTAAAAAGCTCAGACTTAACTTCTTTTCCTAAGCCAAAATGAGTACACTTACATTCTTCAGTTACCTGGAAGCACATCAAAATAATACTTGTGCTTTTTTTGAGATCATTAAAAAATCTCTATTTACATCTCAGCTATTTCACCGTGTTTCCCACATCTGCCATTTATCAGTCCCTTCTTGATATAAGCATGACCTCTCTGAAATTCTCTGCTCATCAAATTAGATAGAGTGGGGCATGAAGGAGGGGCAAAACCAAGATACAGTCAGAAATGCTAACAGGAAAAAAACCTCATAACAGTAGAGGCAAACAAGATAAATCCATGAATGAATCCATGACGCCTGGATGTCAAAGAGGCAAAACAAATGTCACAAAAACAACAACAACAAAAAAAAGCAGCTTTCACTGAAGTGAGCAGAAAGGAAAATATAAACTTAACTGAATATGCAAACTTGGGCATTCCCCTTTGGTAAAATATGTGGTGTGTGCAACAGCCTGTGTTCCTCTCCTGGCACAACTGCTCAAACCCTGGTATTCACAAACTGCACAAGCTTTCACTTGCTACCTTGAGGGGCATTGACTCCAAAACAGGAAAAATAATTTGACTTTTACCTTGGAATTGATTGACCTGTTGCACTGGATATGGGCTTCGCTGTTGATGCAGATGCTGCCGAGGCAAATGTGACTGCTGCTGCAACTGCTGAAAATGAAGGAGGGAAAGAAAGCAGAAGAGACAGAGGACAGAGATGATTAATTAATTAATGGGCTGGTGGCAAAACTGCAGAACTGCAATGGTTCTTATCTGGTGAGGTGTTCTGGAGAGACAGGCAGAGTCATCTGAAGAGTCCTCCTCAGAGCACTTGGGCTACTCAGCACTCAGACTCTTTTTGGCTCAAAAATGAACAAGCACTGAGGCAAACATCACCGCTCCTTACCTACAGCCATGTCATCCTGACCTCTACAGCATGAGCTTAATTGTCTTCAGGCAGAAAGGAGAGGGAGGGATGTGAACTAACTTTGTTCACTTAGGTCTAAGGGCAACTGTATCCACACACACACTTTCCTGCCCTCAGTCCTGCCAAAGTCTAGAGGTTTGTGTTCCTGGTGCAAGACTTTGCTCCATGTCTGCACTCATAACACTCAGCTGCAAGGATTTCTGCATCCTGACCCAAGCACTGAGCCTAGGAACATTCCTGAGCCAAAACAGAAATAGATACTAAGGCACATTTCCTCTTGTGCTTCAGTGAATGATATCTGGGGAGTGGTGACTGCAAAATGCATTGCTCCCTTGATCCAGACCACATGGCTCCTCCGTGGTTGTTTTCTATGAATACTTGTGAATATTTTAAAACAGAATCAAGGGCTGATTATAAAAACAGAGCTTTCAGATGCTAAGGTGTACTTGCTTGTGTCTCCACAGGTCACCACATGAAATGGGTTCCTTCACGGTGTATGCGACCATTTGTTTTATCATCCTGATTGGCGAAGGCACTGCGAGTGTCTTGCCCCCTACACTGGATGGTGCAAATGTGTGGATCACCCTTGCAAGTGCTATGCACACCGACACCATGTGCATCTCTATGACAACCCCTAGTGCTCCTTTTTGCACGTGTTTGGTAGGGATATCCATCGATGAGAAACATTTTGGTAAGCTGTACCATGAAAGCGTGCATCAGAACTTCATGGCCCCAGGTATATTGCAGCCCAGGTGGTGGTGCCAGGACACCTGGTGAAAGACCGCAGGATGGGATGAGACAAGGTACAAAGATCTGAGAAGGATGCATGACTTTTCAGCAATGCTTCCTTGTAGTGTGATCAGACCTTGTAGTGTGATCGGGCATCAGCACTATTGCTCTCCCCTCGAACTTGTTCTTAATATGTGGGGAGTGTGTCTGGAAAGGTATGCCAGGCAAAGCTGTTGGCGGACGTTGCACCATTGGCCAACTAACCTTGTTTCACCCAAATTGGACTGCTCTAATTGTCGCAACACAGCGTCGGGTTAGACGCAGCACACAGCTTCTTAGCGAGAAGTGCGATCCGACAGTAACCTTCTGGAACACTGCAGAGTGCATCTCTGCCAGTTTAATACCAGCAACTGGTACTGCTCACGCTTTGGCTTCCTTAAACAAGCTTGGCTGCTGGCTTGCAAAGGAAGCTAACGCCACTAGTGCCGCTCTTTCAGCAATGCGAATTGACATTAAATCAGTGCGACATGCAACACTGCAAAACAGGGCGGCCATTGACTTCTTGCCGTTGGCTCAAGGCCATGGGTGTGAAGATTTTGACGGCATGTGCTGCATGAACTTAAGCGATCATTCAGAGTCCATTCACAAGAGTATCAGTAATCTTAAGCAGCTCATTAAACAGTTACGGCAACATGATGAGGGTGATTGGTGGGGGGTGTCTTCATGGCTCGACAACCTCAGCTTTGGGGCATGGCTTAAACACTTAGTAATGTATGGCATAGTTATCCTTGGTATGATCTTAATGATTGTGATATGTATCCTATGTATTTTATCTTGTGTGCAACAAATGATCAACAGTAGCCTTAATAAGATAATGGCTCTACCGTGGTGCAGACAGTTTTAGCTGTGCAACACATAAACAAAGAAGGGGGAAATGTTACTGATAAGTAAAACTTTGTAAAGGGAAGGCCTTGTAAAATCATGGCTCAGGCCTCTTACTTCGGCTAAGTAGAAAAGGGCTGTGGGAGAGTGACTCTTCAGCTGGAATAGGGGTAGAGAGGCATGCTGCGTGATTGCCTCGTTCTCACATTGTGGTGTATGGTGGTTGATTGAATTGGGTTTGTTGTGCCTTAAAACTATGTAAACTGATAACCGACTAACTGCTTAAAAAGGACGGGTTTTTGGCAATAAACGGCTCTCCTTTGCACCTGCCTGGGGACTCCTCCTAGCTCCTTATCGCAACATGTACTCAACTAAGCACTTACTGAAAGGACGTGTCTTGGAGCATCATCTGCAGCCATACAAATACTGTGTCCAAAACCAAGGATGTGTAACAAAGGTATGAGAATCGCAGAGATGGGAAAGAAGAAAGTACTAATCCCTGCATTCATAAGTATGTGTTATAAACTATCAAAAAGAAAGAGGGACTCTTGTTAGGCACAAACTACCCCAAAGCTAGGAGCCTGAGGACTGTGACTTTGCCACTTTTCAAATCTGCCAGCAAAACTGACAGCCTCAGCTTGGTGGCTTTTTAACACTTTTAGGCTTGCCCTCAGCAGCCAAGTCACTGACTGGCTCTTGGCTTTATGCATGTGAATCGGCCCAATCCGTGGGATGCATTACTGCGTCCTCACTCTCATGCACTTGTTCACACTTGAATCAGTTCAGGCATCTTTATCCTAAATATTTCTAGGAGCATCCTTCCTGTTCACTGAGAGTAAATTTTTCTGTTTCTCAGAAGCAACAAGAGAAAGGGGGGGGAGGCAATCTGTATTTCTGTGGTTACACAGCATGCATGTGTTCTAACACAAATTTAAGCAGATGGTCTTAAGCTGTTTTTCCTTAGCAAGAGAGGAGAAGCCAAGCTTAAAGCAACTGCTGACCTACCCAGAGCATTATCTAAGTAACATTAGGGGGCTGCAACTTTAAACTTGGGTATGATCTTGTAGGAACTCAACAGTGTGGCTTTCCACTGGCTTTCTCTTGGGCTGCTTTAAAACTACAGCTGAATTAAGCACACACCACCATTCAGATTGGGTAGTTTAGCATCCCTATTGCAAAGCCCAGGAGCTCAGGAAGCCAGGTGATAGCTCCAGTGCAGCTCTTCCACATTGCCACTGCCAGAGGTGGTTTTTACTGTTCTCCCACTTCAGTCTCTGGTTCTCCCCTTGCTGCTGTCTCTCCCTTGTATGACCTAATTGCTCCTACTGGCAGTCAATAAACCAGATTAAGGAATTGATCTGGGTAAATAGTAACATTTTTCTTTGCTAAGGCTTCTTTTAACCTATGTCCATTCTTTGTCCCAGATCCCTGTGCAGCTGTGCACAGACTTTGCCAGTGCAAGACCATAATCAGAGCTAGGGGAGAGGACCTGTGACTGTAACTGCATCTGAGTCTGCGTCTGCTGGAGTAAATGCACCATTAGATGCCAGGTTAAGAGCTAACTTTTCCAGTGCCTAAAATCCAACATGACTGTCAAGCCCACCACTGGAAACGTGGGTAATATTTGCCAAGCTAATGGCAGGACTGATACAGTTGCCTCTTCTTTGACAACCATTGCTGAAATATCCCAACAGGAGCCACAGAGAGAGAATTCCCAAATCTAGAAGGAAGGGCTGGTGCTGCACTGTCTGTAGCGCTCATGCTCATCCCAGCATGCGTTGGAGACAGATGGATACTGTACCTGCTCTGCTAAGATCTGCTGCTGCTGCTGCTGCTGCTGCCTCTGCTCGCGGAGAAACTGCTGTTTCTGCTGCTCCATCACATGGAGCTGCGCTCTCTGCTCGATCAGCATCTGCTTCATGATGGCTGCCTGGGGCTGGCTGCCAAGGAAGGGCCCCCCAGAGCTGGTGCCTGTGACTACGCTGCTAGAGCCCGCCGGGACAGAAGGCTGCATGGGCCCTGTGGGTCGCAACAATCCCACCTGGTGCTCCTGTGCAAAGAGAGAGAGAAGGCCTTGTTACTGGGGTGCTCCACAGGCAAGGGAAATCACAGCTCACCAAGCTGAGGAGGCGCAGAGTATGTGGGTGAAGCCTGGAGCTTGGAGAAAGTGAGTCCTTGGAAAGATGCTCATGGTTTGTGACTGAGCCATGGACTGCTCCCCACAGGGAATAGGTTCCTCTTTTCTCCTGGAATTCAAAGCCCCTCAGGTAAAGCAGGAGCACTTTATAATTCATCAGTAATGAAAAAATGAAGTGGTGTGCTAAGTTTTTTTCAGAGTCGTGTTTTTCTGAACTTTTTCTCCCTTCTCAAGGAGACAAGTACATTATCTTCCTTTCCATTTCCCTCTCTTCATAATAGCAATTTAACAAAGCCCCCTGGATTGAGAAGCCAAGGTGTTAGGTGCACACAACAAATAGTGGAAGCTGGCAGCACTAATTCTCCAGATCCTCAGGATTTAACTTCATTATGTGTTTATTCAAGATTTCTATCCTGCGGCACTGGACCAGTGTGTGTGGCTGGAAGGACTCAGGACAAGCGCCTTCCCTGCACACACCCCACTCTCTCTTCATGTTCTAAATCCAATTTGCTGCCTTTTAGTGCTGGGAAAAGCATCGACGAAAGGCCAGGGTAAATCCCAACCGGCGTCCCAGCAGAGGGTCGGGATCAGGGTCGGGATCAGCGGAGCCCTCCCGGCGCCGACGCCGCCGGCAGGTGGCGCTGCCCGCCCGCGGCCCTACCCAAGTGGGGCCGAGCGGGGCCGGCGTCTTCCCGGCGCCTCCGGGGAGCATTCCCGGGAGTCGGCTGCGGTCTCCCAAACTGCCCCCGCTCAGCCCGAGGCTGTCCCGCGCCCAGGGCAAACGGGGCTCACGACACCGCCAGGGCTCCCGAGGGGTCCAGCCCGGCACCACGCCGCCCCTGATGCCGTATTTGAAAACTAGCGACTGCGTGCCCGGTCCCTATCTCGGGTGATAAGAGCCCGTAGAACCTCTTTAATTGGTGAACAGAGAAGACGGGTACTTATTCAAAACCACCAACTTGATGGAAAGGACCTGTATCACTTTAGCATCCTTTGTGCAAAACCTGCCAGGGTGAGGTTCAGGCTCACCTGCCTCACTGCGGGTTTGAGTTATGTCAGTCACTGTGTGATCTGGACGTACAGAAAGGTGATCTTGCAGCACCCACCCCAACCCAGTCAGGGAAAGGGTTAAGTTCAATGCTGGAGTGTAGCTTGGGAAATGAAGATCAGCCTTGCTGCATGAAGGTCAGGTTTTCAAGGACCCTTCTGAGGAAATAACAAAATACAATTTGTCCACATCTCTGCTTTGCCCAGATAGTCCCTGAAGGGCTCTCTGCTGAAAGGCGGCTCTCTGATATTTAGGTTCTTTCCCCTTTTAACATCTGCCTTGGTTTGAAAGTTCTCTCCCTGTTCCTCTTTCCACTTCTCCCCCAGTACCATCCCCCACTGCACTTTACACTTTACAACTTGGTCAAGCACGGTCCCTGCAGCATCCTAAGGGCCACGGCTGCAGCAGTGGCTGGGTTTTCCCCCAGGGTGGGGTCAGGGAATCGCTAAGGATCCCTCAGCTGCTCCTGCACCACCTTCACCCACCCCTGTCGCTGAGCTCCTGCTTTCTTTGCTTTGGGGGGACACACACATTCATTGGCTGTCTCCAGCAGAGCTGATGGCAAAGGCTTTTTCCTACCACCCCCTGGCTCTCCCCCGGCTTCTGATGAAGTCATCAAGCTACCAATTGCATAACTGATGCACAGGACTATCCTGTGTTATACTGGGAGATGGGCCAACTGCTTCCATTTATAGACGAAAGCAGTGACATGCTGCCAAATAATGGAGCCTTTGCTGCAGCCACTACAAGGCAAAGAAAAAGCAGGGGAAAAAACCCAGGAGCCGAAGGGCATGCTGTGAAGTGACATCCCTTGGAACTTCCTCTGCGAGCTTCAGTGCACAGCTGCCTTTGGGGCTGCAGCCCAAGTCGTCACTGAATTGACTTCAAAAAAATCTTCCTACGGAACTCCTGTCCTGGCTCCTAATGCACACATGGGTATAGCTGAGGGACACACTCACCCCACGCAAAAAGCACTCCATTCTCTGTTGGATTATATTATAAATTAATTCTGGAGTTTAAAAGGAAGAAAGTTTTGAAAGGAGCCCCACCAGCTGACGTGAGCCTGGTGCACTGTGCAGCAGGTGAAGGAAATACGAAGATTAGCACAAAGGTGTAATTTCCAGTGTTGTGTGTTTAGTCATTTTGAGGTACATCATGAAAACTTCCTGTTTCTGGTTTTAACAGGTTGAAAGCCAGGCTTTCTTCATCTAGACCACCCTCCTGCCCAGAATATTTCTTCTCCTTTCCTTTTTTTTTCTTGGCAAAAGCTTTTCCCAACTGATGATGAAAGGCCCGTCTGAGATCACTGGGAGCAGCCCTGGGTTGAGTGTCCTGAAAATAAGAGCATAGCTCAGGCAAAAGGTCTCTGCAGGCCAGAAAATGCTCCCTAGCACCTGGGAGCAGAGCTCTTTCCCCAGCGCTCTGCAGCCCGGCACTGCTGCTGTTATCCTCTGAGGGGAGTGTGTGATGACACCTGGCAATAGGCTGTGTGGCAGGGAACTGGGGATGAAGGAGGCAACACTGGACCCTACAGGGCCTCTTACAAGCCATGGCAGCTCCAGACCCAGATGAAATCTCATCACAGGAGCCGAACACCAAGTCAAGCAACTCAGGCTAAGTGCAGCACTTCCATACTTACAGAGCTTAAAAACCAAACTAATCCAAGCTTCACTGACAACCCTCTTTGCTCCTGCTCTGCCTGACAGCTCCCTCATCCTCCTACTGCACCCTGAGCCTTCCGGCCCCTAGACTTCCTGTTCTTCCTCCTCATACCCTGCTATCCCTTTCTCCTTCCTACACCCTCTGCCCAGCCTTTGCATTTTCCTTTCTCCACCAACTGGCACTGCTGCCTCTTGCTTCACTCTCCAGACAAACGGGGCAAACGGGCACCCCTGTCAGCACCCAGCCTGTGGGTGCATATCACCCTTGCAGCTGCCCATGCTCGCCTCCCCAGTGGCCCATGCTCACAGCTCGGCTCACCCTGTAACTCCCAGGGATCTGCAGCAGCAAGGGGACTGCCCAGCTCCTTCCCCCAGGGCCCTGTGCTCATGTGTGCACGTGTGTATGGGGGTGCCCTGTGGGCAGCTATGCCCTGAAGAGAGTGACAAGACACAAGTTGTATTCTCAGGCTGTGATATCTGGGAAAATAGCACAATGTGATTTCTCATTTTTCACTCTGGCTCTCTTTTAACACCACCCAAAGCCACTGTGTGCTGCTCTCAGGCTGCAAACAGCTCTCTCCTGCTAACCGTGGCTCGAGCAGAGGCACAAGCGTTCCAGTCAGGAACAGTAGTGCGGCAGCTCCGCTGCAGGGTCTTCACCAACGGATAGGTGAAGCCACGAGGTGGTTACATAAACGGAGGATGGCGCCAAGGCCCCTCAGCTGTGCCACAGAGTGAGTTCAAACACAGGCTGGCTCTGGCTCAGCCTCCCGGGAGCCCTCCCACACCTGCAGCCTCAGCTGCCCACTTTTAAGGCAGCCCAGGGACAGAACTGAGAGCTTGGCCCCTGGGAGCACAACCAGGTATTGAAGGAGCCAAAGAGCTGCCTGTTCACAGAACCAAAAAGCAGCCCCCGTTTCCAAATGGTCAGCATAACACACCTGGGCAGGTTTGTAGAGCTGCAGGGCACCGGTAAGATGAACTTGTGCAGGGATCTGGCTGCTTACTTAATGCCTCCATGGGAGTTGCCCCTGTGGATAAACTGATCCTTAGTGAAGCAACAGGAAGATAAATCCTGTGTCTTCCCGGTGTATTTCCAAGGCTCTTCTGGAGTGATGGGATACTCCGCAGGAGCTCAGAGTAACATGTGTGATATGTACAGTTATGCACAGTAAAAAGATAACAAAGGGGAGTGGAAATGAGATTTTCCTCTTTGTCTCAAATCTTAGGTACCTCTTCCTTATCATGCAGCAGTTTATTCCTTCCACATGTCATTCAATCCCCCAACTGCAGCTAAAAGCAATCACACAATTTCCTTTCAAAACAAGCAGAACGACCACCAGCTGAAGCCCCACGAACCAGGCAGGGACAGCCAAGCCTGCCCATTATCCCTCTGTGCACAGCCTGATATCAGAGCCTTTGGATGTGGAGGAGCCGGCTCTTCTTCTGCTGAAGGCCACGGGGACAAAGTGGCACCTCAGGGAAAAGGGGGCTGTTCCAGGCAACTACTAGCAGAAATCAACAGAGGATGGGTATTCCACGTCTGGGAACAAAGTGTTGCCCAAAAAGCTGAGAGAAACATAGCCTGGAAAGCAGGGTGTGAATGTGCAAAACGGATGAACAGACATAATTTCCTGTGCCATTCTGTGGCATGTGAGTGAATGGATATTGAATATACAAAGCAAATAGAAGTCAGGAGGTAGCTTATCCTGCATACTGCATAAGAAGAATGACACTAGAAAAATGTATACAATCAGACATCTACATTTTAGAGTCAGAGCAGAAAAAGAAGACAAAAAAATGATTTGTGGTAGAAAGTGCCTGCCAGTGAGTGACTTAAAGAGCTCAATCCATTTAGCTTACCACAAAAAGAACGGAGAGATGCTTTGACCATGGTGGATAAAAATACCTTCATGAGGGAAGAAATTCCTTAAAGAGCTCTTTTATCCAGCGAAGAAGGCAAAACCAGATACAAGGACTGGAAGCTGGAGACAGATTCAAATCAGAAAGAAGAATCACATTTTTACCCTCTGATTCCATTACCCATCAGAAATGGCAGATCTCCACAATTTGATGTTTTCAAGGATAAATGCCCTTCTGAATAAACACAACACTACTGCAATGGAATGGCTGTGATGTACAAGGTAGAACAGCGTTCACCTCTACACAGCCCTGAGCTGCTGCTGGGCACACAGGCATTGCCTGTGTGTCTGTATGTGTGTGTGTGTGTCTGTGTGTGTGTGTCTGTGTGTGTAAGGGGGGGTCTCCAACCTATTACTAGGATCAAAAATATTACTCCATTTCCACACACTAGGTCACAGTAAAACACCATCTCTACCCAGTGTTTTCAGGGCAGCCTGAAAGCAGATTCCTATACTCCCCCAGAAATATTTCTATTGAATTCCATGTAATGTTGTGACTTGTTGTGTCTTGCAGGGATCTTAATCCTCTCTCTAAATCAGACTGCCCACAGCAAAGCCACCTTTCTCAGAATGGTACCATCTGACAGACTAAGGGAATTACAAATCCATTCATTTCAGACTTCTGGGGGTGTTTTTTGCCTCAGAAAAAACAGTGTATAGGATGAAGGGATGGAATATGCTGGTTCACAACTCCAGCTCCAGCAGCAGGCTCAGCAGAGCATATTGCTTCACCTATTTCCTCTGTCATCCAGCCTCAGGGAGGGGCTGCAAACCTCTCCTCTCCCCCCAGGCCCCCGGTTGCCATGGTCTTTCATAAAGTATCTGAGCAAACAAGATCCCTCTGATGTTTGACACCAGACCTCTGCATGCAGCCAATTTGTTTTCCTTTCACCTCTTTTCGCCTGCATCTCTCCTCCCCGTGTTTTCCATACAGTTTATTCTGCCCACAGAACAAACAGGATCTGTCAGACTTTGGTGTATTTTTATTTTCTTCTAGGAATTTTCCAGTGTCTTAATTTCTGATGATGAAGTAGGTAACAAAGGGCTCTAAAAGGGGCAACTGTTTTTCTAACACTGTTTAAGAGCTAAAGGCCGGCAAAAGTTCTCAAAGCCTGTGAAGAGCAGGGGCTGTCATTTTGCTGGCACCTCCCCACACACCCACTTCTGCTCCAGCCCAGGGGTTTAACTCCACAAACCCGGAGCACAACCGATAGAATTCAGGAATGATGGGATTCAGGAAAGTAGCGTTTCAACAGAATGCCATTGAACTTCAACTAGCCTAATAAAACCAGGCTTATTTCCTCTTTTACAAATAATTGCTCTGGAGATTTCTCCCTTCCCCCAAGAAAGAAACCTTTGCAGGGGAAATCACTCCTGCTTTCAGTTTTGTTTATCCCCAGTTTCACCTGCTAAGGCCATGGTATGGAGTGTAAGGATATAATGGTTGGGTTTGTGCACTGAGAAGTATTAATTAATCTCAAATAACTATTTTCCTTGTAATTGCAATTTTTATTGGTCTTACTATTTTTAGGAGAAAAAAAAGAGTGGATCAGTCCAAATTCAAACCAAAATATCCTCTTTACATCCATATCTTAAAAGAAAAAAGGGAGAAATAAGCACTGGCCCCCAGGCAAGGCTGGTGGCAGGGAGGGAAGGAGGGTGAGGATTTGAAGAAACACGGAAGTGCCCAACCTTATATTTTAGGCATATTATGAAGGCTGTAATTACTCCCCTCAAAGACTGCTGTGTGAAGCTGTGCCATCATGGCATTCCACAGTGCCACTCGGAAAACAAGAGAGAACCTTCGGGGAGCAAAAGGCAGGAGGAGGGAGTTGAAAACCTGGCCCATGCCAAAGCTTTTCCATGCCACATCCCTGCTGCCTTCTCCCAGCTGAGGGCTTCCAAGGGTACTAATCAGCCCCTCAAGAGGAGCTGTGGCCTGCCCTTTCAGTGCCAGCTCGGCCCTCTCTTGGCAGATTTCCTGGGACTTTGGAAACTGGTTCTGGAGAAAAGGAAGTGAGAGCTGAGCTCACGGAGGCCACTGGACCCTGAAGGTGGTGCCTGATAGAAATTCTCCTGCTGCAGGTTTTAGCTTTAATCAGTGCTCCCTTCAAGACCATCCTGGAGCAGGAGGGAGGAAAGCTAATGTGAAGCATAAGGATAATCATGGCTAGAGAGCCCCTGGAAAGAGGAAGAGAAGAAAAATGGAAGATGAAAGCAGGCAAATGGTTTAAACAAACACTCACACAGGGCCAATGAAAGGGGGGAACAGAGGGAAAATGACACAATAAAAATAAATGCTGTAAGAGAAAGAAAAGCTTCTAAGTACACACAGGGAAAAATGTGGGGCTTGGAAAAAGCAAAAGTGTAAGAAAAAGATGCTGTAATGGAGCTCTCTAGCAGTTAACACTCCCCATTACCAGGCAGCCCCTTTCCTTCTAATGGCCTGAGCCTGTACCATATTATCACCTTGGACTGCATGGAGCTCACTGGTTGTTGAGGTATTTTGCAGAGCCTGGCAGAAGCTGGTATTTCGCTCATGCCTAGCAGAAGCTGCCTGAAGTCTCCTGTAGATGACTGCAGAGATTTTTTTTACTCTAGGTGGAATTTTGTTAAATTTTCTCTTGGTTGTTTTGTTTGAGCATAAACAAAAGGTATTTTTTCCCCACTTAAGGATGTTTTTCAGATCCTTTTCTCTGCTGTGATAAATGAAATCTTTCATTTTTAGAAATTCCAACTTGGCACTTGTGTTGCTCCTCAGCAAGCAGCGTGTAATTTGCCAAGCCTGAAAGAATCCTGGCTGAGAAATAAACACAGTGGGCCATATGCTCTCCTTTCCCATATGCAGAAGGCACCTTACCTCAAAAATTGAGAAGAAGCTGCAATCACCCCTGTGGTGTTGCTTCTGCCAAGGCAAAGAAATAGCCACAGAAAAATGTATGGCAAAGGCTCTCACAAAGTAGCCCTCTTCCTGCATGGCTCCAGGGACCTCTCCTGCACTGTCCCTAACCCTGTGGCTGGTCTCTGGCCTGGTAGGAATGTGGGGAGGGGTCAGGGAGTGTGTCTACCATGTCCCTGGTGCTTGCAGTAAAGCTGCTCTGTCTTCCTGGGTATTTCCTGGCACAGCTTGGGAGTGATCTGCAGCTCACAACTGCTCCTTTCACACTGCTCTCTTCTCCCTCATTCACACCATGCCCTCAGGAGAGGGAGATCACATACTAGCAGGATTGGGTGCAGTGAGGATTTTCTTCTGCTCTGTGCCCATACAGGACACAGAGGGAGAGTGTAACTTGGATACACAGTAACTCTGATCCCTGGTGGGCTTCAGCAGATTATGAGTGGGACCGATAAAAGCATTGGTGCTTATGAGGAATGGTCATCTGTATCTATTCATGCATAAATTCCATGATCTTCCTCTGCCTGACAGAGACTTCAAAGAGCTGGAATAGCTCCTTTGCCTTGTTTGTAGGTGCTTGTCTGTGCAGCCCCTCTGGAGGTGGGACTTCCATCTTAAGTCAAGAGCCAAATATTTCCATAACGTAGCCGGCAGGCCCAAGGGAACTGGTCCAGCTGCCTGGCAAAGCCACAGGATCTTTGTTGTGGTTTCACATAACTAGCTGCTGATAAATCGAGCTGGTTGGGATGGCACAACAGGTGCAGGATTTCATTAGCCAGTTCTAACACCCTTGAATCCAAGCAACCCAGATCACTTAGTTCCAGCACTTGAAACTCATTTGATTTTTCTTCCCTCTTGGATGTGGTTTTTGTGTTTCCATTAGCCACCTGGCCTGTACTTTGACACTCAGTCATCTTAGTCCTACTGAAAACTGAGATAAGGTATTCTGATTTGGGCTGTGCCTAGCTTGTCTTTAAGATCTTTAACCTCGACATGTCCCATACTGTATGGTTCCTTCTATTTATATGACTAAGAAAAACCTCACAATTCAAGTCATTTCCTTTGCAAGACCTAACTCAGCTCAGGTTTTAGAAGAACTGACTTCATCTGTAGACTTCCAGGTCTCTAGGGCATAGCTTGCTTTGCTGATCAAGCCCTTATTAATGCCTAATTAATAATAAGCCTTGATACCGCTTAATATTTAAATTTCCTCATTCTCTTTTTTCTTTTTCTTTACTTCCTCCACAACATGAATGCTTTTTTCACCTCCCTCTATGCTGCCATCTTCCTTATCCATTCCATTTATCTTTGCCAGATTAACTAGCCCTCCCAGTGCAACCCTAGCTGCCTTTTTGCAGCCTTTGACTCGCTTCTGAAACCCTACCTTCACTGGAGGTAGGTCTTTGCACAGGATTGTGTTGATCTCTCCCATGAGAGACTAAAGCAAGACATGATCTCCCTCTACCCCCACTTCCCATCCTGCCCAGCTCTCCGTTCCTGGCCACAGAGGAGGTGGCCTCATCAATGGTTCCCAGCCCTTCTGCTCGTCCTGGTAGCCTCACTGGGTCCTCTCTTCTCATCTCTCTTGCCCCCTTCTGCCTTCTCCTTTTTTATATCTCACTCTCCTCTTGCTCTTTCCCATTGCAGCACATGCATCTTTATCTCCATGCTTAAAAAAAAAAAAAAGAGTCACTAGGAGTCAACCCTTGACTCCTAGTGACTCTCCAGCTCTCACTCTCTGTTTCTTCTCACTGTCAGCTTTAAGCTTATTGAGTGTGCTGCTGCTGATTTATATGATTTAGACTGAATTTATGCTCCGTCTCCAACAGATTCTTTTCCAAACAGGCTTTCACATTGCTCCAGTCACAGAACCAGAATCACAGAGTTTCTAATTTCCTTTGTCTAGCTGCAGCTCTGCATTACGCCAGGCTCTCTGTCATAGCCTGTCAGCTCCTTCTGGAAATCTGGTCCTCCTTTCCCAGTGCTCCTACTTGACTCCAGCACCTTCATGTGCTTGCTCAGCGTTCTCAGACTAGTTCATCACTGCTCACCCTCCCACCTGCTGCCATTCTGTGGCTCTGTGTCCTCATCCCTTGTCTCCTTTCCATCTCCCTTGTGTCTCAGAGTGAGCTCTCCCTCTGTACACATTCAGGAACTTTCTCTGCACCAGTGACTCACCGACCTGCCTCTCTGTCCCTGGCCACTTCCCATCTATTCTGACTAAATTCATGCCCTGTCTCTGGGATTGACTTGTGGATATCTGTCAGATCAAGCTCAAAGTAGGCTCTCATCTTACTCCCTAGGCCTGCTCTCCTTCCTGTTCCTTCAGTCCCCATGGGCAACACTATGGCCTGGCTGTCACTCAGTCCATGGCCTGGTTGTTATCTGTGCCCCCACGCTCTGTGCAGTCCCACAGCCAGGCTCCTGCTGCCTCACACCCTGATACCTGCAATCTTACCCTGCTTGTAGAAAGCCCAAGTTCTGCTGTCCTGCTCATTTTCTTTGCCTGTCATCCTGCCTGTGCCATCTCTCTCCTTGCAGCCCTCTCTTGGATTCCCTTTAGTATGGATTTCCACACCCTCCCTTGCTCTCAAATTCAGCTGCAGCATATGCCACCTCACACATCATCTCTCTTTCGCTGCTGAGACTTTCTGTCACCCCATCACAACCCACTCTTTTCCACATGTTACATTTTAGCTAGAAGTGCCCTCATGCTTTCCTCCCTGCTGGATCTCATTCTTGGGAAGACAGTCTCCAAACCACACAAATCTGACCCTGAACTCTGCCCCCAGTATAGTTCCATTTGTAGAAGTTTCTGTCTCCACGTCCAGCAGTCCTCTGTTTCCTTGTACTCCCGGGTGTGTTTGTTCCCTGCATTATCTCTTATCTTACTCTTAGGTTAGAAGTATTTGTGGGGAAGGAAACATTTACATCCTGCATCTGCAGAGAGCCCAGAACAGTGAGACTCCTAAATGGAGACTACGGCTCAGAGGCGCAATAAATAGCGTAACAAATACAACTTCAATCTGCATACAGCTAAATACACTATTTTATATTCTGTAGGTGTGAAAACACCAACATTTCACTGTGTCATTGCTTCACTTCTCCTTCTTTTAAAGAACATAATACAAGGATGAGCTAGTGTGTGCTGAAAAAGCCAGGAAATGTTACATTACAGTTCCCAAGGTAATTGTAACTCAGCCCCCTCCAGTACAGCACAAAGGTTATCACCATGTACAGTAACAGGGGATGTTGAACACATGCAAAGTGACCAAATTACTGTTGTGGCAGATAACCAGGTCTTTGAACTTCTGTGCAGGTAAAATCTTAAGCATTTACTGGGCTTTTAGCATTTAAGTCTGGAAATTTGAAGTCCAATACCCTATAAACAAAAGTCAGAATTATGTTGTATAGCAAGTAGCTGGTGCCGGCTTGGAGCCCTTCTTGAAGAGACACAGATAATGGCAATAAGAAATATTTTCATTACTTTATGAGCTCTGGTAGCTGTCAACTGAGAGAGGGATCTACCGATCAGAGAAATCTGGGGAGACAGCAGTGTGTCAGAACAAATGAAAAGACTTGACACAGAGGGCACATTTTTGTTGAGCAATTTGCATTAGCACTTCTGGACAAATTCTACATTTCACATGCAATTCACAAACCAACAGCAGCATTGCTAATTGGTGCAGTTGCCACTCAACTCTGGTGCCTTGTTTGAGCTATCACAAACAGGAATGAAGACTACAGTCTTTCTTTAGAAAAAAATGCAGCAATTATTTTCCAGACTTTAAGTTGGGTTCCCCCTGCCCCCACTTTCATCTTTGTAATTTCATTATCTCAGTAACTTAAAAAGGACATGGAATAAAAAAATGCAAATCTCAGAAAAGTCCTGCTGGAGTTATTAATTAAAAACATCACTGTTTGCAAAGAATGATGCCCTTCATTAATACACCCTGCCATCACTGTGATTTTGACCATGTCTCAGGGTCCCAATGCAAAGTTATATGTGCATGTGAAAAAAACAACAGCAAGTGGTAGAGCACTGGTGACTCAAAATCCCAGCCACCAAACCAAGGCTGTGCTCTGCACAAATCTAAATTACTGACGGGATGACAGAATCTCTCTGCTCCCTCTTAGGTGATATTAGAAGTTATTTAACTGAAAACAGGGAAGATCTCCCATCCATCATTCTTTATCTTTTGTAAAGTTGAGTCTCCTGAGAAAAGGAAAAAGCATCCATACTGCAGCTTTCTATAACCACTGCTCAGAATGCTCAGACAGCTGCGTCTCAGCTGAAGGAAGGTCTGGCTGACTCATTTTCGTAAGTTAGACGGCTATTTATAGGCAACATTTCCTTTAGGCCCCATACAGAGCAAAATCCAAAGGAGCTAATGGCATTGGCAGTTGCATAGATTATTGGTGGCCTCCTCTAGCCAAGCATTCACATTTCCTTACTACATTTTTTTCATAATGTATAGTGAAAAAGGGAACAACCTACAATTAGAGATCTTCCAAAGCAGCTTTGATACCTCTTCTGCTCAATGAGAAACCAATGTGCAATAGCAAAAAATGGAACAGCATGAGAGAAACTACACAGATGTACCTAGAGCTAAATAATTCTAATTCTGAAGAACTTGGTGCTAATGGCGTATTTTGGTTGCATATCTATGGATGAATAAGTGTCTGTAATGCAGTTGCATTCTGACCCTGACCTTTCTGCAGCTGCAACAATCCCATCCCCTTTCTTGCTTCCCTTGAGATCTCCTTGGCCCCATCCTAAGGGTCCAGCCTCACTGCTGTAGAAGTCATTAGAAAAAGCCCCATCTTTATCCACATCTCCCAGCTGTGCTCTCCTTGGAAGGAATAAGAAAAGCTACAGTAAAGCCAGGAATTCCCAGTCCTGATCACAAGGGGTCTGTTCTGGACACTGATGTCGCTTTATTTTCTGCAGTGAAGCACAAAGCAGGTTGTTGGGCAAACTGCTGAAGTACAACTTTCTGGTGTAAGTACCTCTGCTTGGGCATCCTTCTGCTACACCCTGGGTTACTGGCACAGCAGTCACTTCCCAGTGACTAAATCTTGATTTGGAGGCCAAATGATTTCGAGTCTGACTGCACAGACTCTTCTTACTAATTACTTCTTGGTAATTAGTGCTCTGCACACCCCCTGCTCCCCAGACTGAAATCAGTTGGTATTTGGGGACACAGGAGCTGGCTGGGAGCTTTGTGTGTGCCCTGTCCCAAACATGGGTCCCTCTCTGAGCATCCCACCAGTATTCACCTGGTGAACCATGGAAAAAGGAAGCCTCTGAAATCTCCAGTGATACAGGTTGCCTCCTTCCTTCCAGATACTTTATCCTTTGTCTGTGTTCAAAAGACTTTGCCCAGAGAGCTGATACCTCAAACTCTTCACAAAGCAAAGCCAACAGTGGCTCTGTGAAGCCATGGGCTGTACTTCCCAATGATAGAGCAGGGTTCCAATTTACCAACACATGGTGTGGCTGTCAGCTGTGAGTCTACAAAAACTGCAGAAGATAGCTTTGGACCTCTTAATACCTTATTTCTGATATGTGGAGGGACTGGGGGGTTTGCACCTTCCCACCTGCTTAAATATAATCCACTACAAAATATCAAACAGATGCATTCAGCCCTTTGTAGACATATCATTACCTTATGTGTTCATGTAACACACATCTCTAGCATATTGGCAGTACACCTAGTTAATGTGTGGGAGACTCCTAGGTTCAAAGTCTCCAACGTTTCTTTTGTTCTCTAATGAATCCTTCTTTTGTTTAGCTCCACCTCCCCATAGGTTGTAGATGTAACTCTGTCATTAGCATCTTAAAATTTTTTTCCTCCAAAACTACCTACAACACCGCAATAGACTGGGAACCTAGTAGGAAACACCTAAATGAATCACAATTCTTACTTCAGACAGGTTTAACAGGTCTGGGTCACTTTTCAGCAGCACTGTTGCTTCATTAGCAAACTCCCTAATCAAATATTCCCCCTAACACCATGTGAGGTGATATTCCTGTGCCATATTCCAGCTGGTAAGCTGGGTTCATAATGTTTCAAATAAAAAATGCAATCATCACTACTAGGAGTGTCACAATTTTTGTGAGTTTCTGCAGATTCTCTTCTGCTTCTTAGTGTCCCAAAATCAAAGCACTCAGGCATCTCCACAGTAGCCCACTGAAAATGCTGAGTTGTATCCTTTGGGTGCAAACATTTTGTTGAATTTTCACTGGATTTCAACCTAATTACCCCACACCTGATTTTCTAGATATTATGTATGAAAACACACAGGTAAGACTGAGATTCCTCTGACATACAGACTGGCAGCTGTGGTGTCCATCAGAATCACCATCCATCCTGGAGCTGGCATCTTTCTGGGCTTCACCAGAAGCTACCAACAAGTTCTGGGAAACAAGCAGCTGAAGATGCAGCTAAGGATCTGCTACCACAGATAGGCACAAAGACAGAAAGTCTTTACCCATTTGGCTGTGAATGAAATGCAGTGGGGGTTTTGCTTTTAGAAAAATGCCAAATTTATATCCACTGAGTTATTGTGCTTTCAGTGGGCTGATTCCAGGTCTTTCCAAAGTTGCCAGACCTCTTCTCCAAGAAATTCTAGGGACTGCCAGAGATGGCCAGTGGTCAGAGTGTGATCTGGGGCATTTCCTCTGTGAGAAACCCAGCGGTCAGGCAGGAAGACCACACCACTTGCAGAAGTGTCAGGACTCTCCAGTGCTGTGCTGCTTTTACAGCTCACGGACATCTCCAGCAACTCAACCGCAGTGCTCACACTTCCTTGTCCTGCAGCCAGAATACCTGTGCACCCTAGTAAGGGAGCTGTATGAAGATTGGGATTCTTAGCATGGTGACATGTGTCTAACTTTGTCAGACATCTCCAAATTGTAACAGAGTCGTCAGACTTCAGTGTTCAGTTTGTCACTGTGAAAACATCAGCTCCTTAACAAGCACAACACATTAGCAGTGTACATTGTTGCCCTATACTCATCAACCAGCATTATTATTTTTGTTTAACTGTAAGTGGCATGTTTTCTTTGCTGGCTTCTTTCCAAATTAATCTGTTACTCTGAGCTCAGGTAGTAATACGTCTTTTCACTGCTTACAATGACACATTTCTCTCTTAAAAGATATGAACACACTATTGCCTGAAAAAGGCATGACAATGCTCAGGAAAAAAACCCCAAGCATAAATAAACCACATTCTTCCTCTCCCTGACATTTCAGAAACAATCCTGCAGCAAACTCCAGCTCCTTTGGCTAGCCACTAAAACCAGCAAAGATGCAAGCCAAGGCAGAGCCACAAGCCTTCAAAAGCTGCTGGGGGAAGTGGTACAGGAAGCTTGTGGAATGGCCCTGTCTTCCTGCTGTTCCTCCTCACAGCAGACTATGAACCTCTGTCCCGTAGCTCTCCACGGTGACTGTAAGTGCAGTGACAGCCCTAGTTGTCACCTGGAAGCACCCTTGCTTTGGAAAACCAAACAGCTCCATGCTCACCCAGATCAACAGCTAAATGCAGCTGCAGAGGAGGAAAGCTGCTGCATCTTCAGCAGGTGCTGGGCATGGACACAGCTGTTTGCAGGAGAAAATGACTGAAGATTTATAATAACAAAATCAAGGTGCACAATCTGAAGGACTAATTAGCTTTATTTCACTCCCTCAAAATATTTCCTTATGGTTTAAAGTGTGTGGCACCAGTTTGGTGATCGTATGTGAAACAAGCCAGTGTTGTGTGTCTCATTTCCAGGTTTTTACTGTTATTATCCCTCGCTAAACTTGGACTGCTTCAAAATTTACTTTCTCATCTTTCTTAAAGGCTGTGGCCTTGTACAAGTGAAAACCTACAACATTTTTCTGCAGCCAAAGCCTGCCTGGAGGGTGAAAACCTTCCTCCGCAACGGCCTTGGTTACCAAAGCTGAGTGCAGTGCTGCAGTGCAGGTCACACGGCATTTTCTAGGGATTTACAAACAAGATTAGCACAGAGAGGTCCAAAGCTTGGTTAAATACCAAAACAAATTTAATTGCCTAATTAATTGAACTAGGCCTCACCTCCTCCAGAATGCCTCGACCTGTTCAGCACTGGAAAAGGCTAGTGTTGACACTGCCCCTGTTTGTCTGGCTGCATGTCAGCCCAGGAAAGTATATTTAGCTCCAGCGTGCTTGCAGGATTGCATCTCGCAGCTCCACAGGAAATCTCTGGAGTCAGAGCTAAAGATATCATTGCACACTCGGAAATTCAAGGCCAGCTGTAAAAGTGGGGCCGTGGTGGTCAGAGTGCTCAACAGCCTCCTTTCAAATGAGTGAGGAGGCTGAATTAAACACTTCACTGTGCTGGGTTCACGGCAGGCAGGGTGCACCCACAGAACCCAAAATAGCAACAGAGGAGGCTCTTCTCTTGCTGGGATAAGGCTGAATTGATACATCCCGTTCCCAATCCCACGCTCATGAGTAGATGGGAGGGGGAGAAGTCTGAGGAAGAACTGGGCACTACTGTGCTGAACAAGCACACAGAGATCTCCTCCTCCTCCTCTGAAGCTTTCAGAAATTTTAAGAGTTCTCAGATCCATTTAAAGAGAAAGAAATCATAAAAAACAACATACGTCTAACTTAGGCTTTCTTTTCCATTGAAGAATATCTACACTGGGTTGTGGTACCAATTGCAGGGCAAGTGAACAGACAGAAAATCCTGTCAAAACCTTGTCCCTGATGTTTTTAAATGGCATTTTGCCCAATGCTCTCATGGCTCCTAAGCAACCTCTCCAGCACTGGGCAAGCATGGGGCAGCTTGGCCACAACCTCACCTACTGCCTCAGTCTTGGAGAAGGATCAGGTCCCTTCACTTCATCACAGGCATGAACATGACACAGAGCCTTTCCTTACTGGGATAATGAAAAGGCAGGATACAAAACCAACTCCTGTTTTCTGTTAATAAGTGCTTTCTTACTCTATCTTATAATTTTCTCTCAAGATGGCTATAGCTGACTGTTTGCATTTCATCTCAGCTTTGGGAATGCTCTGCACCGTCCAAGTAATTCCAGTTAGCCAGAGCACACCTCTCTTTGCTCAGTGACAGGGCAGCTCTGCGTGTTTAGAATGAAGCAAGATCAAAAAGGAGTAAATCTAAACAAATTGTCCCTCTTTGAAGAGCTCCTCGGGATTCAGAGCATTCTGTCAATAGCAACCTAAGGAAGTACTGTGGTCTTAGGGTCCTGCATGCTGTTGATATGGGGGAAAAAGGAACTTATTTCACAATCTTATTTAGATCAACCTGTTTTCTTTCAGGCAAAAAGCCTGGGGTGCCACCCTGGCTACAGCTGAGTGGTCTTGATGCCTTAGGTTTTAACTGCCATATTTTTTAAATCCTGTATTGCTTAGTGTGTAACTCTGAAGTTTCTTGTAGCCTGCTAGCTTCTGTTCTCTTACGCCAGATAGACATAACAAAGCCTCTCCAAGCCTGCTCTCCAAGGATACCCAGATTGTCCTAGGCCCAAAATGTATAAATCAACATCTTTAGAAAGGGGGTAAGCTTGGGGAAATTACATCATTAACTGACGTTTTAATTGGAGAATTAACCCTGATATGCAAATGAACCAAACTTACAAAAGTGTGAAGAAATCGTGACTCGGGGTCCATCTTAGGTGTCGCCTTTGGCCTGCCCAGGATGTACCTTTGAAGGCCCTTCAAATAAATACTTACCTTTATTCCCTTATTCTTGTCTAGTGTCTGTTTATTAGGTGGCCACTTCAGGCATCAGTCTCCCAAGAACAGACAAATTTCTTTGCTTCCAGACAGGTCATTAACTGGTGGAAAGAGGGCAGGTGGGTGTATGCAGCCTAGGAGGTGTGCAGGACATGTTTTTATTAACCCTACGCAGGAGAAGATGTTGTAAGACTGGTGTTTGGCAGCCTGATATATTCACAATCCAGATTTTGGACAGATTTTGTGCCTGATGCCTCAGCATCCCCACCCCTACAGACAGAACAGTGACAGTTCCTCTGATTCCAACAAACTGCCCCAACCCCAGCAAGGCAACAGGATCCAGGGAGCTACAGTGCCAGCATGCTTTAGTTACATCCTCAGAGAAAACATTTTCTCCAAATAAAAGCCCAGAATTGTATTTCTTGTCTGCATGAACCTAAACAAATCAACTGAAAAAACCCTTCCTGAAGACCGAAGAAAGAAAATAAATTTCTCTATCCTATGTGATTCCCACTTCCTTTGAGCAATGTCACTAAAAACATAGGTTAAGGAGCAGGCAGGAGAAGGACAGCAGGATTCTTGGCTAAAACTGAGGGATTTGCTGTGGCCCAGGCAGTGCCAGCTTCTGTGGATGCTGAGACAAGCCTCTCCTCATTTCTGCCAGGGTGAGATGGAGTGGCAGAGCCCCATGAATCCATCATGGTTGTTGGGAGCTGACAGCCATGTGTTCCCCCTTCAGCTAACTGCTTCCCCTTTGTTAGGTGTCACTTGAGTGCTGCACACTACCAGGCACACACCCAACCCCTCCTTACAGGCACCTCTGTCGCGCCAGGGCAATGCTCAGTTGCCGTTGGAAGATTTAAGGGAGGATGTGGAGATGAGAGCCAAGGCTGGCCATGGTTGCTGCTCTGGGCTGCTTTCAGCAGCGCTGATGGCTGTGGTTGTGTCTCACGGGCTGTGCTACACCACCAGCACTCACTGCTGTGTCCACAGGAAGCAAAGTTCAGTGAACNGCCCCCCCCCCCCCGAGCAGGGAGCAACCCCACAGATTTTCATGAGTGGAAGAACTGAGGAAGTTGTGGAGCCCTTCTGCACAAAGGCTCTGGTCCAGCTGCCAGAGCATGTGCCAGGGTGCGAGGCTGCTCAGCAGCCTGCTCTCCTGGGGTGGCTCTTCAGCATGGTGACAGCTCTGCAGAGCAAAAAGTTGCCATGCCAAGTCATTACCTGATTGGCAGACAATGGAAGTCAAGCCACAGTCCCCTGAGTATGCACCAGATGCTTAGACTGTAAAACCACTGCTTTGGTTAAGCTGTCTATACTTTCTATTATGCAATGTGCTTTGAGCTAAAAAGGCTCTCCTTGGACAATCCCAGAATTTTAGACCTGTATTGCCAGCAGTGCTTTCTAAGGGCACTGTTTAGAGAAGTGTCATATATGAACAATGGAATCACAGAAGGCAGTGATGGAGAAGATCAGCTAGCCCGTCTCTCGGCTCCCATGATGACTTTTTAGTCCAACACACTGGAATTACTGTAATGAGAGAATCTTGCAGCACATCAATGCTCCTTAACAAACAATGAAAAGCCTGGGAAGAGGAGGTGATCAAGAACTTTGTGATATATGCCCATTAGCAGACAGGTCCTTCTAGAGACGGCCTGGAGAGTGCTCTTGTTAAAAGCCATTTGGATGAGTGACATTTAAAAAAAAAGGGATACATGTGTCACTTCTCCACAGCTCCCCCCTGGTTCAGTTCAGACAATAATGGCTTAACTACCAGGGTAAGTTAAAGCCTTCCACTGTGTCAGAGCATAAGATAGAGAGGGACACTGTCAAGTTCTTTGGGTATTGAAATCTCATTTGCAGGAAGGGAAGGCATTCTCTGCCAGCTCTTTCTTTCACATCTGAAAGAAGAAAGTCAAAGTAGGTACAAAGGAAAAATGTGGTGGATGTTTTTCCCCAGTATCCTTTACCTGTGGTCTATCATTCGCATGGCTGCTGGGAGAGGAGCCTCCTCAGAGGCTCTCTGGAGTAAAACTGCCTTGCCATTTCACAAAAGGGGAATGGTGTCTTCCCTACAAGCCTCCTCCTGATGAGTTCCATCAGAAGCTTTCCAAGCTAGTTTCTGTCAGAGCCACCGACATGCCACAAGCCTGCTGGGTCCCTGCCCAAGGAGGGGTGACATGCCAGTGGGTAAAGGCTGCACTGGCCGTGAAACCACATCCCTGCATGTGCAGCAAGGTGCTACTTGTCCACCCTCCCTGGATGCACTCCCTGAAGCTGCCGCTTGGCACTGAGAAAGGAGATCTGGGAGCTTAACTTTAACCTGAGGTGCCTACTCAGACAAAAGATGCTTCTGAGTTTCACTCAGCTCCAAAGTGCTGCTGAGGCTTGGCAAACACCTCCCAGTAGGAAGGTGAGAGATAGGCAAGAAAGTGATCTGCAAGCTTCTACAGCCTGGGAGTGAAATACCCTACTCACACTACTGAAGGGAATAAGAAAGTGGTCAGGCTCCTAATGACTTGTGCCATACAATCAACATCAAGCTGTAAATACCACTGGAAGATGCGTCTCCCTGGCGATCACTGCTTCTGCAAGAAACTTGCAGAATGGCAGGATGCTCCTGGTTTCTGGAGTGCTGCAAATCTCAATGCTGCAGCTCTCTCATGTTTCATAATCAGGAGCTCATCTTGCCTTTCTCCACCAGAGAGTTAAGGACAGAAAATACACCTGCAGTTGTTTTTGCTCCAGATGTAAAACTTTACATCCATGGAGTACAGAAACTTGCTTAAAAAAATACAAGAGCTGTAGTGAGACATTCAATCATCTCACTCCAGGAATCCACATCTTGGGACAAAAACCAACAGATAAAATCCCACAGTGTAACAACATTACCACTTGGCTTATACATGGCCATATTCCAAAAGGGATAAACAGAAGAGACATAGTTCTCCCTGAAGAAGTCTGGGAAGGCAGAAACTTAAGGCAAAATCATGTAGAAATTGATTAAATTTATTTCTAGGGTTGCCAATGTAACAAAATATTATGATGGCATTTAGTTATGTTTAGAATTGGAAGATAGGTTTTGCTTCTTGCTTAATACCCATTTCTTAAGACTTTTCCCCCAAAGCTTAAGTGGTTATCTGGAGCACTACAAGCCAAGAAATACAAGATGTAGCAGCCCTTTGCTTGCCCAGAATCCACTATGAGATCCTGAAAGTATTATACAGTGGGGATAATATTTCCAGTGTGTTGTGACACATGTGCAGAGTGTTATTGCTTCTTCCACACACGTCTCATTGCTTTCAGAGCAAAATTTGTTCTTGGACACTTGCACAAAGACCATGCCAAAACCAATGGATGTGCTTGTACACTTTCAAACACCATGTTTTGGCTTCCTGAAGGGAAAGTTTTTGTTGTTGTTGTTTGGTTTTCAGCAAAAGCCTCTTTCCAAAGGCACAGGGAACCACCCTTCTACAAAACAAATTATGAGTGTTTTCCTCAACCACACATGCGCTTTGTGGAAACTTAAGAGGCTTCATTTGGGAAAGCAGGGAAGGACTGCACCAAGGTCTGTAAGGAAGTGCTTATTTCTTTTTCTTACTTTTCTCATTGCTAAATGGTCTACCTCTCCTCTAGGCCATGGTACACATTGCATACCTTTAGCTTTAATTGCTGTCCACATATATCTCTGCTTGTGAGGTTCACGTGATTGCCTCATTTCATGAAGCAAATCCCAGACTTCACATCATAGGAGATGTGGAAGGAAGCAGTAACCCTTCATGAAGAAATAACACTTGTGAGGAATTTTACTGCTGTGTGCACTTTTGATGCAAAGAAAGAGAAGGGGCAGCTGGCTCAGGGAAGGGGAAACAACAAATTTTTACCTTCTGGGGCAGCAAAGCCACAGTAACTTCTGTTCAAATCTTCTATGTGATGCTTCTTTATGCTGACTGCTCTCCATCCATTCTTAACAGTTCCCTGTTTTAGTGCATGGCCCATCCTTGCTCTCTCCTACTTTTCCATATTAGTCTGCAGCAGCATGTAAAGTACTCCAGGATTCTCAGCCTCAACATGTTTCTTTATCCAACAGAAACATCTGTTTTCAGGGACTTTACATGCAGGCACACACATGGCCCTCTCCTTCACACCAGCATCTTTTCTACTGACCCGAATGAAACTTGTATTGTAGAAACCAGTCCCAAAAAAAGTCAACAATTTCAGATCGCAGAGATTGCAACCAGAGTGAAGATGGTAAATGAGCCAGTAACACCGAACTATTGCTGTCACCAGAAAGTCTTCACTTTCACCAAAAATGCCTCTCAGAGAATCTCTATGAATCACATAATTTCAACACTCTGTGTAAACTGTTTAAGTAGGTTTCTGATGCTTACCATTTTTACATCTTCTGTACCAACACCTAACACCTTTTTCTGTAGAAAATGGGATTTCCCAGATCAGGCCATTTCAGAATTTGGGGTGCCAGGAGGGGCAGGATGGCTCAAAGCCCTGTTGCAGTACTGGGCTCATCTGTGACCTGCCTGTTTTGAAATAATAATCTCACTCATAGCTCATATTTGTGAACATCCTTAATCTCTGAGTACAGTGTCAAGCCTCTCAATAAGTACCTGTCGGAAGACAGAACTGCACTTGTGGTCAGGTCCAGGCTACTGAAAGATTCAGCAGCCAGACTGATTAGGCAAAAAATAGATGCACCAGCATCTATTTACAGATCCACATACCTACCAGTTGGATTTTATTTTCATCCACAGTGGGATCTTCCATCTACATAGCCTTTGAAATATGAATCTGAAACTTTATGCTGGAGGACAGAATTAAAAATCATTTGTTACCCAGTGTCATGCTCTTGAGTTTATTTCAACTATTTTTCCTTAACTGTGCTAAAATAATTAATAATAAGTACTGATGGCAGCAGCAGCAAGAGCAGCAGCTGCAGAGAGACATCCAAACCCAATCTATGCTTCAAAAGTAAAGAAGTAATAACATTTCTCTCCTTCTCCTTTACTTTCTTTCCCATTTTTCCCCCAAGGATTCTACTGTCATTATTGTCCACTTAATCTTTTGCTTTCCCTGCTCATTTCTACCAAGGGGTGGGGGGGACTGTAAAAGGCTGGAGGATTTCACATCAGTCCTCCACTTATTTTAGGTACTGACTGCTTCTGGAATATGTAATTAAATCCTAACAAATGGGTAAGAAGAAGGTATCCCTACCAAACTTTGCTCTGAAATACTAAATCTGTGAAATACTAAATCTATGACTTTCATACAAGTTGCAGGAAGTGTCCTGTGGCATCTCTGTGCTAGGCTGGTTACTGGATCTTCATTCCCTAAAACAGCCATAGTAACAATTTATGAGTTCTATAAGTTGACCTGGTTAGTATAATGTTTACTGTATAAATGTAATGATTTTTTTTCATTAAAAGCTACCAAGAATGAAATGAGTAGTCCTGGCAAGCCATCCATGAGTGATCATGGGTCTGCTGAGAGACAAAATGTGCCTTATTAGCCCCAGACTGCAGATCTGCCCCAGATCAGCAGACTGCAGATCAGCCTCTAGCCAGCTAACAAATGGTTTAGGAAGGACTTCACACAAATCAGAGGGGAACAAGAACAAAAACTGAGGAAGTTCAGAGAGAGACCCAACAAAAAAGAAAAGCATTTGCTAAGGAAAGACAACTGAGAAGGACATGTACTGGGATGTCCTGAAAAATCTACTGGAGGTATCGTCTGCTGGGCAGGCAGGTGTGCATGGGCACTACTGATTTAAAATACATTTAATCACAGGGACTGTCCCTACTGTTAATAAAGAAAACTTGGTTTGCCACTGGACATGTGCTCCTATGAGGAAGCCAAACAGATTTGTCCAAACTCAGCCCAGTTGACCACAAGTTAGTACATACAGCCTATGGCCCAGTGCAGGAATAGGAAGATGTCAGACATGAGACTGGGGAAAGGTAACAGCTTGATGCACAAGCCTTGCAAGGCAGACTTGAGCGAGTCCAGGAAGGAAACAGAGGTGTTCCTAGTTCTGTCACTGTTGCAAGTCTCACTTTGAGATTTGAAAGCTTCAGAAAGTTAACTTTCATTACAGTCTTCCACTAAATAAATGTACAGAATTAGTTTGAAGGATCTGGAGGGAGACACCAGTTGTCATCTGGGACACAACAGGGGGCCAGAGCCCTGTCTTAGCCATCGTGTGTGGCTTTCTTTGCACATTGGGAAGGCTGATAGAGGAGCTTTACTGGTGAGCTATATTTTTTTACCATGACAGTAGCTTGGAATCAAGTTATACTATTGATAATTTACCCTTTGAAGCTGACAAATACAGACAATGAAAATGCATGTTCTGCTTCCCCTTGCTCTCTCACAAGTGCTTTTCTCTATAGACACACAGACACATGTAAAAATTAAGCAAGAAAAATTGTCCTATATTTGAATTTTTTAATCATCAAGCTAGGGGACTTGTGCAAGGGCACTGTGCTCATCAGAACTAGATTCCTGACAGGAAAATGCCGTAGCTGATTGGTTTCTTTAAAAAAAAAAAAGAAAAGAAAACAAAAGAAAACAGTAACATGCCTGTGCAGCAGAAATTATAGAGACTGTCCTTCGGAGCAGGCAGCAAGAGACCTGGCAGTTTTCTCTGGCTGTGTAGCTCAGTGTGACTAACATGACCAAATGTCAACACATGCTCCCTAAACCCTCAACCAGCCTAATCTAGCAGGTACTGTCCTCAGTGATGAGTCCCCTAAATCAAAGATCCAAGCATCAGTGTGATGGATGCGCTGCTCCAAGTGGTGTGGAGCATGGCCACGCTGGGTGAGCTGATAAACAGCCACCCAGGGCTGATGAGATCTGCCTGCTCCTCTCCTGCACAGCCACAGTGCTGTATCCAGGACTCACAGCACAGAAATGTGCTGCGGAGCCCAAGTGTGCACAGGATCCATCCTCCTGCCTGGAGTGAAGGGCTGTAAGAACCACTTTGCCTCCTCATTTGCAGTCAGGCTCTGCTTTCCCTTGCTGAACACCTACGTCCCTGCCTCTCAGCTCTCCATGATGGGACAGCCAAAACTGACAGGTTGCTCTGCAAACAGCACAGAGGGGAGCAGCTCTCAGCTGCCACTCGATGCAGCTGCCAGGGGGTGTTTGTCGGGGTGGCTGGTGGCAGACCTCTATATAACTGGGAGTGAATGGGGCTTCTGTGTGCCTTTCATGCCTTTGTGTACAACTGAAGTGCGGGACAATGAGAATGGAAACATTTTGCCTGTTGTTGACATCCAACTGCCTCCTGGAGGATACAGTCTCCACCAGACAGATGGCTAATTTCTTTACCCTAACCTCCTCCTCCAGCACTCCAGTGTTAGTATGATGTTCTGCCCCTGGAGTGAAGCCCTAATTGCTGTCAAACGTTCAAAGACAAAAGTGGTTGTCTATATATCATTCATGCAAGTGTTGTTACCAGGGTGTGAATCAAACAGCAGAAGCCACTTGTCAATTGACTCCAACCTGAGCCATTTTGCTCAAACCCTGGCTTGCATTTTAAAGGATCAAGGTTGACGATTTTTATTTCAGTGCAGGCAGGGACTGCGCGCACCAGAAGATGCCGCATCATTCACTGAAGGACCCTCAGCTGCTCTGCTTTATTTAGGCTTACAAAGGACATGGGGAGCTCTTTCCCCATATCATTCAGAAATCCTCCCATTTTCCTCCCATGAAGAAAAATGTTAATTTTCCTTTGTCCTCACCAGCTAAACGCAAGTGGTTGTTCAGCCTGAAATGCGCACTGAGCACAAAGCCAAGACATAGAGTTCCTCATTTGTCTTGCTCACACACAGGACATATTTTGGGACCGACAAACTTCTTGTTTCCCAAAGATGTGGCTACCATTGAACAGGCAGGTAATACTAATGGCCTAACGGTGACAGTCAGCTACTGGGAGGCTGATTAGATGCACATTTATTGTTAAATTATGTTGTGTGACAGCATGGGCTGCTGAACACCATTTTAACATGCAGAGTAACACCTCAGGAGGCTCTTTATTATGCATTCAGTGGGCTATTTTCAGACTAAACAGCATGTCAGTGGCTGTGTTTATCCTTTTCCACCTGGGCAGAGGAAACAGTTCAATGTTCCTCCAGGGAATTAACACATATTACAACCCACACGTCGATTCTCCTCAACAGACAGAATTGGCCAGACATATTACATGTTTCCAGAAAATACTGAAGTCCTGACAAAGAGGGATTGCTAGGGGAAAAAATGAGTTTGAGCAGAGATCCTGAGTTTAAAGGAAGCCAAATTCCCCAGGATCAGCATGAAACCCTGCCTACTCTCCCCACATGCTGAAGTGCACATGCACAAGTGGCACATGGACATGCAGAGCCTCTTGTGCAACAGCTTCTGACAGCACTGTGAGAGGGGAATGCTTTTCCTGGGTCTGAAAGTGGTGGTGGGAGTCCTGCGAGCCAAACCACATCAGTGTCTGTCCTGTGATGCTGCTGGGCTGAGAAGGCAGCATCTGCAATGGGGCTCATGGCTCTCCCTGTCTCTTTCCCGGAATAATTTACTTCGACTTGATGAGAATACTTCATCTCATACCCTTTAACAAATTCTGCTGGTGGGTTCCTGGGAATGGATTCATTCCCATGCCTGTAACTCCACAGCAGTGAGTGAAAAATGTAAAAATCAGTATTCTTCCTCTTCTTTTTCTTCCCTTAACCCACACAGCTTTGATAAAAAATAGTACCCGCAAGAAGCTACTCTCCCCAAACACTGGATATCACCTGGGAGTTTTCCTAGACATAGCAAGGCCAACAGAGAGCAATAAAAATGTTACAGGATGCCCATTTGTTTTTGGCTTATAGAGGGGAGGGAACAGGGTGGACATGGCCTATCTAGAGACGGTAAGGGTGGGGGACATCACTGCCAGCGATGGCAGGAAGAAGGGGCAAGGGAAGGGTGGTGGGCAGTTGAAGCCTTATGGCAAGAGCAGTACCAAGGGCAGGTCTTCTCCTTTGAGAGCTCATAGCCTGGCACAGATCAGGAGGTACAAAGAGGAACCTGAGCCCTGAAGGCAAGACCCAGGTATCAGCCTACCATGTCAGGCTCCTAGCAGGGATTCAAATCAAGGTGCTGACTCTGCCATTTATTTATTCCCAGATTTTTAAGTGGCTGCCCTACAGTACTTACCAAGTTTGGCACAGTCTGGGGTCAGAGCAGCGTGAGATCCAAACGGAGTCACTGTTAATTAAACACCTCTAATTAAACATAGAGACATGGTGGGTGGTTCTTGAAGTCCCTGAGATGAAGACCACTGAAAGCTCAGAGAGTCTCTTGGGGAAAGCTCCATAGCCCTCTCACGCTCTCACATTCCTCCTGAGGCATTGGCTCCCACCCACTGTCCAGGATGGGATGCTATGCTGGGATGCCAGGTCCATGGGCTCAGGCTGGTCACTGTCAGGTGCTTAATGTCCCCCCCACCACACCATTTTCAGGATAGGGAGGGCAGCAAGGGAGGAAGCAACATGTATTCTGTGAGCAGTTCTGACATGGAAGATCGCAAGGTCAGCAGTCTCCCCTCCCCACCAGTAAAACCTAAACCCAGCTTGAAATGAAAGAGTGTTTATTAAAATTGACATTTCTATGGTGCCTGCCCAGCTGATTAGAAGTAACAGCTGTGAAGCCAGCAGTGAAGAGGCCTGATATCCCAGAAGCTGCAAACACACTTTATATCCTGTTTTATTACTGATTTAACAGCCACATGAAAAGATTTAGAGCCAAGTTTCTGCAGACTGAGAGGACCACACAGCTCCCCATAAGCACTTGCAGCGCATCTCTGGGGCTGGGGCACACACCAGGAATGGTCATGTGAGCACTCATGGGATCTGGGAGGGTCTGCTGGCACCTGTAGAAGGTGGAGGTGATTCCCAGCTGCTCCAGGCTGGGCAGTGGAGGATGGAGGTGCTGCTGGCAGCTCCTCAGAGGCAGGTACACTCCTCCTCAAAGTGATGGCAAAGCACATTTGGGAAGGTTTTCTGTGGCAGAGGAGTATTGAATTCATTATGCTGCAGGGAAAAACTTAGAGGTTAAAATGAAATGGCAGCAGGTGCATCTAATAAGACTACAAGGTTCCCCTGGGATGCACTGGGAGAGCAGTTTCACTGTGTATTTCAAACCAGGCTATACTGTTGAAATCAACAGGATTTTAGTTGCAAAAGGCGAGCTAATTGGGAATTCAGTTCGTGATTATTCAGGTATAAGGCATAACACAGCCAGAGATGTGCTCAAACAAAATCTGCTTGATCCAAGTTAGGAAGAACAAAGTGGATGTACCTCCTGAGTACAAATGTATGAGACCTGAGTATGGAGGTACAGGTGGAAAGTATACCTTGCAAAGATTTCTGTACTATCATTAAAAAGACATTACAGTGAAAACAGAATGAAATATAGCATGCTAAAATACCATTTAGATTCTGAGGCTCTCTGCTTTAATACCTTGCACAGCCTCAGAGGAGGGGCTAGATATGCCACAGCCTGAACTAAGCAAGCAGTTCCCAGATCTGTAGCTTACAGATAACCTTATGCAATGAACTGAAACAAATCTTCAACTTTATTTTTCTATATCTGTAAAAAAATTAGAACAAACTGTAATTCTGCCATGTCGCATCTAAACAGAACCTGTACAGCCACCTTTCAGATGTGCTTATAAGGCAGAACTGACAGTCTGAATGGAGGAGATGCTCTGAAGATCCTATACAACCCTTCAAATAAATCTCTGAATTTCTATTTGAGCCAATCAATCAGGCTTTCCAAGTGTCAGCTGGTAACACACACATCTGTCAGCATCCAAGTGCTGCAGTCATAGGGTAAGCTGTATTCACAGCTGGAAACTTAGTTTAGCCATTGCTTACACTTAAGTAAACGATAACCCTGGATTATGCATTTCACACAGTAGAGGTTAAAAACAGGACTGGGGTTTGGGTTAATGCCAGTATAATGTTTCTCTCTGACCCCAAGCACATATGAGGTTGCCTGTAGTAAAGTTTTTCCCTCAGTTCCACCTTCTATGCTGTCCTGGAAAAATAAGGGAGAGCTCCCACTGCCACTGGGACTCACCTGCACAGCTTGTAGATGCAAAAGGAGATAGCTTTAACTGTAAAAAATCCTATCCTATTCTCCGTGGGAAGCTTCCAGCTTTGTCCTGGGAGCATACACTTGCTTACCTTTATATCACTATATTGACTTGCATGTTGACAGCTGCTATTAATATCAACACAAGGTGTCCAAGTACCCCTGGGATCCTACCAGCCCTCGTGAGCCTGCAGGGCTCAGGTTTAGAGAGTATCTCTGAATGTTCCACCTGAAGAGATGGCAGTGAGGTAGACATTTCAGCTGGCTAAGTAGAAATAAATGTGTTCCTCAAGCCAGCTCCAGTGGAACCATGTGCAAACTAGAGTCCTAGTAAACTCTGCAGGAAGATACAAAGATTATTTTAAAATCGAGCAAGTAATGAAACAACTTTACCATGACTCAGAAGTGCTTCAAGGGGCCACAATCAGTCAGTTAACAGAGATTACCACACATTTAGCTCTAAAAGAGCAGACTCTTCTACACTTTCAGTGAACATTTCCCAGAGTTTTGTTCACAAAGGAGCTCTCTGGGAGGTACCTGGAACACACCAACTTCAGCAGCCTGGGTCTCATGGGGGAATCTAGCCCAGTTTTCTGGACAGCCATCCTATGAAGCAGCATCCCTTCATTCAGTGGTGTAACAAATCAAACACCTGGCAGCTGGCCCTGCGATTGCTGTTTGGAACTGCTAGGAGAGAGAGACAGACCTTTTCTCCCGGCCATCCTCCTTTTCCCTTGGACTGGGAACTCCAATAGTCCCCCACACTCTGTCTCTCCCCCTGTGAAACTGGAACCACTCCTGTGCCATCAGTCAGAGCTGGTAAGAGATGCCAGTGACTAAATGGGGCTCTCAGTGAGGCTATCCAGTGGCTGGAGCAGGGAGCAGGGACAGTTCACCTCCCTCTCCCACGCCAGCCCACAGGATCAATGAACCCGTCTGCAAGGATGGGAGGGTGGCTCTTGAGGTGACAGTCCTTGCTGAGTGACACAAGGGCTTCATCACCTCTGTCACAAGGGCTTCAGTCCAGGACATCAGCCCTCCCCTATCACTCCACATGGGAACTGCCAGTTTTTCCACCCAGTCAGCAGCCTCCTTAGAACTGAGACCCACCGTGAAATAGAATGCGGATGCAGATATTTTAACACCATTTTATGATTCCTAACAGCTTCACCTCAAAGGCAAGGTGCTTTTTAATTCTGGTTCATTTTTAAACAGCAGGAAATGTAGTTTAATATGTTTTACAAAAATGGTAAGAACAGAAAGGGAAAAATGTAGGCAATTGGGAGAAAAAATGGAACAGGAAACTAAATGTTGTACTTGCAAGACAGTACGTATTTTTCATGCAGAACTGATTAGAATGAACCAGAGGGTTTAAGAAAGCAAGAAGTGTGTACTAGAGAAGAAGTAGGATGCCACTGCTGACACAGAGGTCTTTATCCCAAACTACTTCTTCACCCTTGGCTCTTTACCTCTTTATGTCCCAGTTCTCCTAAAAGGGAAATCAACTGCTTCCTTTCTGATAATTAGGAGGATAACCCCATCACTAACTGTTGGCGTACCTACTGGTGATGACAGAGGGGGACTGGGCCAGGAGGGCTCCCCAAGCTCGGCCCAGCATGTGTGGGAAGCAGGCTAAAATCCCTGCACTCCCCTGCAGCATGCAAGCTCATTCACCTTCCATCTGTCAGTTAGCTCTCCAGCACTGACAGATGAGGCTGGGGCTGTGTCCATCCCACTCCTCTTCCACAGTGGGCTACCTGTGTGGTAGGGAGAGCTTCTCTGCTGGAAAAGCCTCTCTTGCGCGGCTGCAGTCCATTAAGGCAAACTGCACTCTGTGCCAGTTCACCTTAACGTGCTGGGCTGTGAGCTATGGCTGTTCCGGAGCTGATTCAAAAATGATTAAGCGGCTCTTGCTCCAAAGGGCAGCTACTTTGGGATCAGGGATGGATGACAGCCAGGCACAGCAACTTCCTCCACTGCTGCATGTTAACTCACCCATGTTTCCAGGCCAGGGCCCTTAGAAGGAGGGAGGGTGACCAAGGGACTTACCACAGTCTGGTTTAATACAGACCCTGCCAGGTATGTACAAGTGTGTGGCACACACATACGTAAGGCCACGTGCCATCCCTTTGCAGTTGTTCTCCCACCTTAACTCATTCCTACCCACAGACAAGCCCATAAACTATTTTTCCTCTCCGTTGAAAGTGCCTGTGTGTTTTTATAGAGAGAGAGGAGTGCCTGAAGGGCATGAAAATGGCAACCCAAAAAAGGGAGGATGCTACTGGCTCTGAGGGCCATGCCCAGAGCCCGGCATTTGTGGAACCTGGGAGCGAGCAGCAGGAGAGTGCACAGTGAGCACACATTTGTCCCGTCTTCTCAGCCCAGAGACTGTGCTGGAAACAGTACAAGCAACTTGTCTGGGAGACTGACTCCAGCTGCCAGTCAGCCATGCTGGCTGCACTCCTTTGTTCCTCAGTCTTTCTCTTAGGGCCCTGCTCAGAGGGAGACTGCAGCTGGGCTCCATGCCTGCAAAGAAGGAAGGGAACGAGATGTCTGACACACTGGCAAAGCAGCTTGTTTGCACCAAGGAAAAGAGGCCATGTCAGCTCTGGTGCTGCACTAGGAATGGCAGTGGGCTTCCCCTGGAGAGATCAGCAGAATAAGTGGCTGCCACAGAACCAACTGGTGCAGGTTGTATTTAGTTAAAGTTAAATTGCTGAACAGCAATACTCACCTGCAAGGCAGCAGGCAGGGCTCACACAGAGAACCAGCAGCACACCTATGAGATGCTGAGAGCCAGCATGTTGGTCCTCCCACAGCAGTGACTCTTGTGCCATCATGCAACTCTGCTGCCCAGCTCACGTATCCCTCCCATAACCCAGAGGCTGCTCCAGGTAGGTTCCAAGGGGTGGTGGACTCAGGGGAGAGGACTCTGGTCCAGCGTGGCCCAGTGGCAGAACAGGAACACAAGCCAGACCTCCAGGCTCCCATTCTGGTCCTCATGCCTGTCACCTTTAGCTCCCTTGTTTATATGCACTGACTTTATCTTATATATAATTTTCATTTTTATTCTTAGTTGCAGCTATGCCGCCAAAACTACTCAGGCCATTGGAGTTTGACAAACACTTAAGAAAAGCTCATTTTGAAGCAGCAGTTGCAGATTTATACTAAATACAATAACAACTATACTCTGCTGCTTCTACCCTGAAAGTAAAGGATTGAATTGAGCAATGCCCTCTTCTTGGAGTTTGTGGCTGGTGGCCACTCCTGTAGCGCTGCTTTGGATCCCTGTTATTTTACTATCCCCATCTTTACGAGTGCCCAGGGAAAGTGCAATCACAGCTTTGTGGCTTCCTGGAGCAGCTGTCCCCCTGCACTGCTGCAGCCAGCAAAAGCTGACACCAGAGCCTGGCACTCTGCTTTTTATTGCCATTCCTCTCCTAATTGGAGTGACAAGGAGCATGCAGAGTCATGCACCAACCCAAGGAGATATTAGCTAATTGAAATTGTGCCCCACTGCACTAAATGCTAGTCACTTCATTCTCTCCACCTTCCCTACGCCTTCACCCTTCCCTCCCCCTCTCTTCCTTCTCAGCCCCCTCCTTCCCCAAATTCTACCCCTCGCACCGTCTGACTTCTAATCCTTCTAGGGCAATTAAAAGCGGGACCAACAACAAAGAGAAGGCGACAGGAAACCCTATTATTCATCCTCTGCAGCACATTGTCCCCTCAGGTTTGCAGCACCCACCCCTGCTGCAGGTAGCTGGCCCCCGGCCCAGGGCAGGGGTCTTCATGAGCTGGGAGCTGGGTGCTGTGCAGTGGCTGTGGGTGCCTTCCCCCCTCCCTGCACCTAAGAGGCACTCGTCTTTCTCAGAGCAATTACCACAAATGATTTATGTGGCCAGTCAAGAGGGCCTGCCAGGGTTCTTATTTCATCTCTGAAAAAAGGAACTCTGCTGGAATTTTATCAGGGAGCTTGGATTAAATTGACAGCTGCCTTTTGTTTTGTTTTTAAAGACCTTCCCTTCAGAGCACAGCATTCTGCCTCGATTTTGGCGGGGGGAAGGAATTCAACACCATGCAAGGGTGCAACTCCCTCCTGTAAGAGAAAAATCCATTTACTTCTCTCCGTATACATTTTAAGTGAGGCCATTTTTAAGGAGCTGACATCTGCAAGTGATCCCCACTCCCACCGACTTGAAGTGACATTTTATTTCACTTCACTGAAGCCATGAAGGCAACAGCTTTTCCTCCCCGGTGCAAGTGTCTGTTAGGCTGACAGAGGGAAACGGTGGAGTCTCCATCTCAACACGAGCACAATAATCTTAAAATGCTGCCAGCCCTGCCACACACAAAGCCTCCTGCATCCCGTTCCACGTCCAGGCACGGGGGAGAGATGTGTGCAGGCAGCCAGCGACATCCACATAGTCCACCCAGGAGTACAGGGAGGCAGATACTGGCACGTTTCAGAGAGACCCCATGCGGGCAGACATGCTGGGACACACCGGAGCAGCGACTGTGGAGAGCAGGTAGCCACACACGCGCCGCAGCACAGCGCACACGCGGGAGACATGCCAGCAGGCATGCAGCTACACACAAATCACCCAAAAACGTGCCCAAAAGGCACATGCATAGGCAGAAGGCATAGACATAGACAGACACACAGACAAAGCTGATTACAACTTCAGGCACTGCCAACAGCAAAGAGGTATTAACAAGTATTTAACAAAGTCAGCTACCTCGCCTTTAGTGGCTGGTTCTCGCATACACTTTGAACAGATTTGAAAGCATTTGTTCTCTAGATAACACGATTTGGGCTTTGTATATATATTTGGGACGTAAAGTCTAACGCAAGGACATAAAATTATTGAGAATGCCAGCAGAGATTACAGCATCAGTGCTGAGAAGTCTAGATATATATTTATTGCCTTAAAAACAGTTCTGGGTTTGATACAAAGCAGCAGTCTTTCTCTGTACTGCAGGGTGGTAAGGGGGAGGAGAAGAGTATGTTAATTCTGTATTTAAAAAAGTCAATAGGATTACAAAATAGAGATGAGCAGTCCAATAACAATGCTAAAAAGGTACAGAAAGAGGATGCAGGGTGGCATGGTTCACACAAAGGAGAGGCATGTCTCATGGCAAAGGACTCTCAACCCAAAATCCAGGCATTTCCCAGACATAAGCTACAGTATTTTCAATAAATTCACATACCCAGATGCCTGCTCTCACTTCTGTTTTTGTTTCTATCAATGTTTTCATACTTTCAGATGATTCTCTGCCTGCCATCACTTTGCAGAAGAGCTAAACATGCATTTGGGGCAATGGAAAAAGCTTGGACACCAATGACATGTGTGCTGCTCAGTGCACCAAGAAATTTGATAGGCGAAAAAAAAAAACCACTGGTTTGCCTCATACTTCTTCTCTTGGCACTTTAGGTTTTGCAATCATCAATAGTAACCTTAACCAATTTCAGAAGCAGAAACATTTTAAAGCCAGCTGGCATCCTTTTAAATGCAAAACCTTTAAGCTACATGTGTTTTTTGCTACTCTGTCCACAGAAACTGCACTCAAAAGATGCTACTTCATTTATTACAAAATGGCCACATTTTCTTACTCCTTCCTGCCTTCCATTACTACTTTTCCCCTAAGTGGGCATGTTTACAGAGATTTAAGAACTTCCAGCTCCCATACCCCAGGAGAATGATCTCCTTGCTATAGGCTATAGCTAGCAGGAAGGCTCTGCTCTACTCCTCAAGCCAAGGGTGAATATTTTGGTGTTCAAACACCAAGCTGGCAGCATATTTACCCACTATCTCTTATAAAGATTGCACCAAGACTAGTCACTCCTCCCTGCCTCTAGTCACATCACTTGGATAAAGGAGGAGAGCTGAGTATTCTGTTAAACAAAGAGGGTTATGCTAATTTTATGCTAATTAGGTGTATCCATGCAGCCCTGCTATAGAATTACTTCCCTCTGCCCAGGCCTTCTTCAGCTGCAGAAAGGATGACAGGGGGAGGTGACAAGGCACAGTAAGGATGAATGCAATGCAGGGAGTCCAGCAGCATTCAGAAAAAGAAAAAAACCCTGATACTTTTGGTGGGTTTACTCTCTTTGTGGCTCCATTCCCTTCCAGTGCAACCCTTGGCAAGGCTGCCAAGCTCTCAGTCCCAGAAATAGCATGTCAAGCAGCAGAAAAACCAGAGGGGAGAGGGAGATGCAGATAAAAATAGAGAGAAATGTTGATTGCATTGTTACTGCTTCAATTAAGCTCAGACACTTCAGCCTGATGAGTCAACAGCAATGACAAGAGGGCACAGAATACAAGAGCAACTGCAATGCAAACCAGTTTACCAGTCCCACTAATGTGGAAAGCACTGAACTCCCAAACCAGTCACTGTGATAGGGAAAGGAGGAAGTGTTCTAACATTGTCCCTTCTGCACCAGTCTGACAACAGCAGCAGAAGCCACAAAAAGGCTTTTTTTCACAAAAAGGTGAGTTAATAATGACTGGGCAGGAAGCTGATGGCTTGGACCAGAACAGCCCTCCCCAGCCCAGCGTGCAGCACTGGGCCAGTAAAAGTGGGGCACTGGAGGTCAGCTCGGCTTGTTCAAATGTAGCCATTGTATTCTCCAGGGGCTTAAATCACATTTGTGATTCTTTGTGTGTTTCAGCGGCGGCAGCAGAGACAGGGAAGTAACAGATGGGTATAATTACAGGGACCAAGGCACAGTCCCTTCTCTACCACCCCATGTGATGCACATTTTCTCTGCAAGAATAGACTGCCTTGCATCCCCCCCCATGAGTGGGGGTGATCCAACTTCCTCCCCACACCACCTCTGCTGCTGAGAGCTGACAGAGCAGGGATTTTGGTCAGGGCAGCGGAGCAAATATAATATATGCTGAGTGAGAGGGAGGACCAGTAGCACTACAAAATGAGAGGCTGGGTGGGAGCAACCACCAGCTGCCCCTGTTGGTCCCTCTCTGAGTGTCAGAGGACAGGCATGGGACTGAGGCAGAAGGCAGCAGGTTGGAAGGTGGGCAAAAATGCTCATCTAAGCTCTGTTTGGGGTTGTCTGTGGTTTCCTGTGTCACCCACTATGTAAAGTCATCCCTGAAAAGAAAGGAAGAGATGCAGTTGGTCATAACTTCAAACAGTCTGTCTCTCGGCCTCGCCACACCAATCCCTGGGAAATGTTCACCTCTCCCTATGAAGTGGTTTACAACACATATAACATCAACATTTATTGCACCATCTGCCAGCACTCCTCCTTTTACCAACCCCATCAAAGGAATGCTGAGGAAGTCATGTATGGAACCACTTATGACCAGCAGCAGTGCCATAAAGCTCTGCTCTGCAGCCTGGGCTGCCAGGTTATCCCACCATGTCCCAGTTCAGGCATTCATTCTATTCTTGTCCTGTCAGTGTAACATAATGTTCTTACACTTAGAGGCTTTGTTAGCCCAGTGTCCCACCTCTGACAGTAGCCAGCCATGAATTCTTAGGGAAAGCGTTAAAGGAGCAAGGACGGATACACAGCGAGCTGGCCCCTGGGATCCCTCCCAGTGTCCAGCAATTAGGATTAAGAGCATCCTGTGCTGTTGACTGTATAGATCTAACGCCCCTGTTCTCAACTGCAAAGCTCTCCTTGGTGCATTTTAATGATTCTTTTTACATACAATCTCTGCAGCAGCATGCAGCAGGGAATTCTGTGTATTAAGTTGATGTTGTGCAGAAAAACAAACAAAACAAAATGAAAACATTTTCTGCTTTAAACCTACTACCCACTCCTGTGGCTGCTGAAATGCTCCAGAGACACTACATTATCATGGGGAATCTCACATTTGGGGCAGTTCCCTGGGTACCCAGCTGCCTCCTGAAGTTCCACCCATGGAACAGCTTTTCAAGTGATTCCCACCTGTCTGTCACTGACTAGGCAGCCATTGATTGTGGCAGGGATATACAATTTTAGGATGATGCTATGCCTAGGTTAAAAAAGTCCCTTTTGAACCTAGAGGCCCATCAATCTGCACGGTTTGGGCTTGCTGTGCCTGCCAGTTTTCAACAAAGAAAAAGTGCCAAGGCTCTGCATCCTTTGTCCAGGGAAGGAGGAGCCCAGTTAGCGTGGGGTTCACAGGAGTGGCATTTGGCAGAAGTCTGGAAACAGGCTCCCAGGCATAGCCTAGCACAGCTTGTCACCACTACCAGTCCCTCCCACCCCAAAACTCGCAGAGAATACAGTGTAACAGCAGAGTTTGCTGAGCTGGGCTAACATGGCTGCAGGAGAAAGGAAATGCCATGGTGAGCCAGGGTGCTCCATAAGCGCACCTGGGAATTGATCTTTACCTTCCCAACTGGGGCGGCATCCAGTTGCTGAAAGGAAAATAAGTACACCTGGAAACACTCAATAACACCTGAGGTGAAAATCTGCATACCCCGCTGCACAGGGGAAATACAGTTATCCACTCTCGAGACGTGGATCTGTCAGAAAGGAAAGGGGCTGGCAAAGGATTAGAAAGAACAACATTTGAAAGTCTTCAGATCCCGTGTTTGCATACAGGCGGGGCCAGATCCAAGGTTCACAGTCTTGCTGATAGCTATTCATCAAAACATTTGCACTGCCAGTTTGGACAACATTTGTTCAAAATGTATGTTCAGTTCACAAAGCTGTCCAAATAAATGACCGATTAATCTCTTTTCTTAATGCTATCTCCCAATATTTAGGATTACTTCATGCCAGATACCCTGCTGAAGGGAGGAGCATTGGGATGGGGGAGGAGTGGAGAGGGGGCTGCATAGGGGAAGAGCCCAGCCGATATTCATTCTGTTTTGTTCCCCTGTGAGATCCTTTCCATCACACTACTGAGCACAACACAATTAGCAAAAAGGGCCCACTTTTCCTGCAGGAGCCAAGGTCCCGAAAAGGTACAGCTTCAACATCATTAGCAGTTCATCTTCTTAAACCTCCGGGCAGCCCCTAGGCAGATCCCCTCATGCAAACCCCACACCCCTCCCCCTTTTTGGTGTCTGCTTATCAAACTAATGAAGCACATCTACACTGAAAGGTCTTGAGGTAGAAGACAGCAGCTTAACCATGATTCAGTACATGTCCTTTCCCCTCCTCTTCTTTATCAAATAAAGCAAGCAGAATTTCCTACATTTAAATGGAAGGGAGGAGGAAGGAAGGAGGGTAAGGGGAGGGAGACATTTGTCTAGTAATTCCCAGCAGAAGGAGATGTCTGTTTACTTTCTTTGACTGAGCACTTGCATATTAAAAAGGCTCAGCTCCTTAGTGGACAGGATTTATCAGTGCCACATTTTCTACTTAATAGGCCAGAGCTGGCAATGCCTGCTCCAGGTAGCTGGAGATGGAAACAACTTTGGGTGATCTTCCCCTTGCCCTTCTCTGAGTCCCCTCTGTACAGGGGAGCCAGCAGAGGATGCAGAGGGAGCTGAGAGCTGAGGGCCATGCGGTGAGGAAGGGATGCTTTGCGTGCTTTAGTACTAAAACAAGAAGACCAATGTGAAAAACAATGAAAGCACAACAAGGTTCCATTAGCTTTTTTCCATTCATTGATATCCGGAAAGGCAATTTCCAGCTTTAGGTAAAAACACATAAACATCTTTCATCATGTCACTGACCTAAATATAGATGATTACTTCAAGGCAAGAGAAAAAAAAAAGAAGAAGAAAAAAAGCCCTATTCTTATACCTTCAAAAGCTATGAAGCCCTACAAGCAGACTGCAGTAAAGAGGAGCAATAGATAACCAGTCAGATGTAAAAAGAGAGAGAAAGGAATACATATTCTCGAATTATTGTCCTGATGGACGATTATCCTGGACTCAGCTTTCACCTGCCCTGTGACACAGGCTTTTTCCATGTCTTCCTGGACACTTGGCTGTCTGCTGGGCTGCCTGCTCCTGGCACCCAGAGCCTTTCCCTGTAGCACAGCACAGAAAGCAGGACCTTTGCTTTACCATAAAGCCTCTGGAGTTCAGATTCACATTAATCCCACCTTAGCCAGGCCACTACGCTGCCCTAAAGGGTCAGGCCATGTTTTCCAAAGGAAAACATTGGACCTTGGACCTAGGGACACACTTTGAAACATGTCAAAGCTACACAGGAGCCCAAGTGGTGCCAGACTCCAGTAGCACTTGAGCACGAAACTAAGAGCGCTCGACTGTGTTTCCTCCAGGGTCACCCTCACATCACAGTAAAGTTGCACTGCACTTGTGAAGGGTAAGTGGTTTTGCTCTCAGTACCTGTGCTGGTTTGCAGAAGCAATCCCCAAAACCATAGTGCCAGGGACCCACCACTAACTAACAAGCTAGAGGGTCCTTGTATGTGTAACACATACACTGAAAGCACAGGGATGTGCAGGCAAGCTCTTTCCACTAACACAACCTAGCATTAAATATCAATGACAAGTCATGATTCTCCATATTTAATGCATGTCCTACCATTCAGAACCACAGAATCACACTTTATGACCCTCACTGATATGTGCTGGGGACAGAATTGGGTACTTAATTGCTTCCTGTCTCAATTTACCCCATCCATAAATGGTACACTGGCAGAGTATAGAGAAAAACTATCATCTTGGGATGGTGTGTGAACTGTCACAGGTGTTTGCAAAGACAGATGTGCATATTGGTGATCACCTGCTGTTTTTTTAAATCAAGTAACATGCATTTAAATACTATATGCAGCCTTCCAGTACCTTATAGCACCTTCCAGTACTTAAGGGAGAGCCTACAAGAGAGCTGGAGAGGGACATTTTACAAGGGCATGTAGTGACAGGACAAGGGGGAATGGCTTCACACTGACAGAGGGTAAGTTTATATTGGGTATTAGGAACAAATTCTTTTCTGTGAGGGTGGTGAGGCACTGCCACAGGATGCCCAGAGAAGCTGTGGATGCCCCCATCCCTGGGAGTGTTTGAGGCCAGGTTGGACGGGGCCCTGAGCAACTTGGTCTGGTGGAAGGGGTCACTGCCCATGGCAGGGGTACTGGAATGAGAAGGTCTTTAAAGTTCCTTCCAATGCAAACTATTCTGTGATTCTGTGATAGTTGTTGTCACAGTTTCAACTCAAGTCTTCCTTCTGCTGGGTCAGGGGGAGCTTTGCCTGAGAAAGGGCTTTGGGAGCACAAACGCTATTGTTTACCCAGTAAAACAAACTCACTCTTGTCAAATAAACTGTATACTATTTTAAAAAGAGTTCAGTAGGGATAGTTCATTGTCATAAGCACTTGCTGCTGTAAAGTCTCTTCCCAAGTGTTGCGCAGTTGTCACTGATGAGGGACTGACAAACCACTTTGAGTTTAGGCTGCCAGAGACTGCCTTTGTTTAGACGCAAACAGAAACTCCCTCTTTCTCCCTAATGCAAGACCATCCTGCATTTGCAACGATAAGCTTGGTCCTTCCGAGACAAGGCAAAGGAAAAGCTCAACCAATCCACTGTACTTGCTTTGCAATTTTACTGTATTGCAAAGACATAACAAACCTCAAGTTTTGCCTCTTGAAAGGCAGGAACCAGATGAAACCAGCCACAAATACCATGCAAGTATCAGCTTCATCACAGATCAACCATATGGAGTACAATGTTGACTGAAACCCAAGGTTGAAAAGTCACAACAAATGATCATTATTTTCTTTCCCATTAATATGGGTTAAGACTACTTTCCATCAAGGCAGGTGAGATGAGAGTCAAAAGGAAAAAAAAACAAACACAAAGGAAGGAGCTGGAAGCAGATAGCTTGGGGAAGTGCTCCTTGGGGAACATGAAGTTTGCAGAGAACCAGCATCGACAGCACTCCATGGAAGTGTGACTGCAGATGTGAATGGCTCTGCCAGAGCGAGACATCTGCACGCTCAACCCCATTGGCAGATCTTTGGGTCAGTGGGTTTAGCGAGGTCGTGGGTCTGGGCTGCACCCTTGTGCCTTGCTCTCTTCACTTGTTGCTAGGCAGAAATAAGACCTGGCCAGGAACAGCAGCACAACAAAACTGTGTCAAAACTCCATATTCCTTGTCTCACAAAATATGTGCTGCTTAAACTGTCAGAGGAAACTTAAAGCTACACTCTCCACTCCATAGCATAATTTGCTTTATTTTTTTTCCTGTGGAAATGCACACTCTTGCACTAAAGGCTACTTCTCATGTCTCATAATATGGTCTTTGACTCAAAGGAATCTGCACTACAGTGTTTGTAAAATTTGCTGCTGGTCTGATAAGACTCTGAAGACTTCTCCAGCATTGTCAATCCTGTGCACATACCCAGCTGACCTGAAAGACTACTGGAAAAGCTCTGGTGCCCTCCATGATGGGTACTTGCATGGCTGGTAGGCTCTGTGTTTCCTGACTTTCAGGCCAGCCTGGGGATTGCTCAGTGGATGTGCCCACACAAGTGAAAAGAGCTTTGCCGCAGTGTAGAGAAACCCACTGCATGATGATTTCCTTTCAAGGGCAGGCACCAACTGGGTTATTATTTCTCTCTTGTGTTTCACTATGGCTATTCTGAGATGTACTCGTGAAGCTGCAGCCCAATCCCAAATTCTTGTGTCTTTTAAAATCTTTAATCAACCACTCCATGGGCTGAAGATGGCAGCAGGCCAAGCCTTATCCACAAAACAGCAGAGGGTTATTCTGGGTTATGATACTGTTCTCTAGGTTCCACACATCCAGTGTATTTACACACATCACCATGCTACTTTGCCTCTTCTATCATTTTAGCTTGAGGTGAAAACTTAGTCCTACCTACACAAAAGACCTGCTTTTTGCCATCATTAATGAATGTATCTCACCACTGTTAACACTCAGAAGATGTGCAATCTGAAGTTAAGCTTTGTGGGTGAAAGCCAGGGGAACTAATGGGGAACTTCTCATCAAAACTGCCCTAGGAAAACAATGTGTCTCTTCAGGAAATTTGTGTGAAAATAAACCATAACTGCATGCAAGAACACACACACACACAGAAGGACTGCCTACATGATTTGACTATGAGTGTTCTGACACACAAACAATGACAATACCCAGAAGCATCAAGAACACAATAATGTGTTTTCTCTAAATCTCCTTCCTGCTTGTGTCCCCATTAGGTTTCCGCCAGTAGTAACTGGTGCCTGGTTGTGGTGTTTAGCTCCTCCATTACCTGGCTGAGCTCTAAGTGGAGCCAAATTCAGCGCTGGAGGCCAAGAGCCAGCCTGGCCCTGTGGGTCTCTTTGCCCCCTGCCCTGGTGTGGAGCACTGGCAGGAAACTCTCAGCAGGAGCAGCTAAAGCAGCACAGCTGGAGAACTGCCAGTGTTAAGATGCACAGGGTTCAGGAGTTAAAGGAATGGAAAACCTGCATAGATGTAGCCTGTATGTATCAATAATATTAAGGGAGAAAATTCTTTGAATTATAGAATCATAGAATGGTTTTGGGTTGGAAGAGACTTAAATATCATCTCATTCCAACCCTCCATGTACAGGGACACCTTCCACTAGATTGAATTAAATTTATCCATTTTCTGTACCTGACAGAGACAAGCATACTCTACAAAATGAGCAGGTTCTGGTTTTGCCCCTTTCAAGTTTGTACTGGTGGTTGGATTGCAGTTCCTATCTGAGTCAGATGGGCACCTTTCTGAGAGTGGCTGTGTTTGTTGTCAGCTTGTGTGCATTATCACATTGTAATCAATCCAACAGCCCATCTCTTATCTAAAATATAAATACTAATTTGAGGGCTCACGGAGAACAGCTATTTTATTTTCAGTTAAAGAAAGAAGAAAAAAAGAAAGGAGTAGGCTGGGTATCATAACAGTAATTTATGATTTTACTGGTGTATTATCATCGGGTAATAAGAGCAACTTGAAACTGCCAATTATCTCATAAGAGGGGTATCACCTTTTCTATTTTGAATGACTCCATCGATAAATGCAGATTCTGCTTGTTAACAATCCATCACATAATCAGTGGCCTTAGGAGAGACTGCATGAGAAAGGGAGACAAACAAACCTGCAAACACACAAACACTGGATGTGAGCTGAGCCCTTGGCTCAGCAACAGAGCGAGGGGGCCAGGAAGAATTGCCTGGAGCAGTCAGCAGGTCACACACACAGAGTGTGCAACAGCAAACTCAGTTTACAAAGAGACATCTGTTCCATTACTTCGATGCATTGTGGCTAATTACATCCTGGCCCATCTGTGAAATGACAGCCACTTATTCTCCAGTGAACCATAAAATCTGTACATGTTCAACGTGGGCAGTGGGGAGTAAGAGGAGTGCAGGGGAGTAGGGGAGGGAGGAGGATGGAGAGGGGAGAACAGGAGAACAGCACCAAGGCGAAGCACCAAGAAAATACCGTAACTCTCATTCCCATCTGGTGTCAGCCGGGAAAGAAGGAACTAACAAAACACTGCCATTTTGATGCAGGGCTGCAAAACCTGCTCTAACCCAAAGCTCCTCACTCCCCATTTTTGCAGGTGTAGGGGAGTGAGATGTGCCAGCAACGGAAATTATACCAGACCTACATCCATGTGCTTTACATGCGGATTTCTATGGTGTTTCTGCCATCGCTGCTTATATCATCCCTACCTGCTGGTCGCACAGCTTTGTTAGAGGCTATTCTCCTATACATAAATCTAAGTTTAGGCTCAGAGGAATTAAAACCAAGGACTTATCCCCCTCCATCTCCAACAGATTTTTAGAAAAATGAAAGAAACTGCAAGAAAATGAATCTCACCTGAACTTTTCTACATGTAAGAAAAAGAGCCTTGCATTCAGGCATGGCTGCAAGCCCCCGTGTTACATAAGACAAGACACATCTTCTTCCCATACCTAGAGTAGATAAGCCAAAGTATGGCATTCAGCACCATACCAGCTAAGAAGGGTTAAATCCTGATCCTGGTAAGTCTGTCAGGAAACCTGCAAACTTTTCAGCAAAGTTGTGTGAAATATCAGCTAAAGACTGCAAAGATTTGACAGCAAGTTTTGTTAGGGGAATGGTGGCTTGGCTTGATGCTAGCACAGAGCAGCGGCTTCACCAGCAGCTATCAACAATTGGTGACTTCTGATTCCACATCCAGCCACGATCCTGCTGCACAAATTTCTGCAAAATTCCCTGTTTTGGTGGCTCTGGTGAACAGGGCTCTGGGGTGGTGGAAGTAGCCAAACTCTTACGAGGCAATTTAAAAATGGCTGTGGGGTTAAGAGCAGGGCACAGACAAGAAACAGAGCCCAGCTGCTCAGTGCCAGCTTGGTAACTGGAGGCGCTGCTTTTGTTCCAGGATTTCTGGTGTAAAAGCACCACTTTCCCATTAATGCAATCACTCCGTGTGGATTTGGCCAGAATTTGCTCAGTGTGATGAATTGCTCACTTCCACAATATCAGCAAAACTAAGCATACAAGGAAGGAGGGTAAGGAGGATTGCTCATATCATCTACAAGCCAAAGCTGTGGAAATCTGATGAAGCCTAAAATCAGTATTGCAACAGCCAAACTAAAGAAAGCTAGGATGCTTTTGGGATGGGATTTCTTGCATTTGGCCATAGGCTAAAGGAAGATATTAATCCATCTGAATCCCCGACTGAACCATATCCTGCAGGTGTTACAGACATTCAAGATTGTCAGGTCTAGAGGGGAAAAAAAATACAATTAATCTAGGTTCACTTAGATGATACACAAACAGATGCAAAAAAAAAGGAAGCACTATAGGAGGCTGGCTAGTGTTCACAGCCTAAAGCAAATCCACCTGAGGCTGAAACATCAGGATAAACAGTGCAAGCTTGGTGTTTTTGCTTCAGCTTTGAAACTGGCCTCAGTAGCTGTTGACAAACCAATATAACAGGGATGAAAAAGGATCAGGACCTAGTGTTGGGAGCAAAAGTAACTGGAAAATTTAATGTTTTTTTCATTAAAATGTTCACCACTTCCTCCAACTTTTCATCTGCATTCTGTTGATTCTCCTTTAATCATTCTTTTCTGATGAAGGCTTCAACACTTCTTAAGGCCAGAATGCACATTGAAAGTCACCTTGCTTATGATACACAGGTCACAGATCCAGGCAGTGAAGAAGCTTGAATCTTGTTGTGGTCAAGCAGGGTTCCTACAACTCAGCCTTTTAGGGAGCCCTGTGGTCCAGCTGGGGGCCTTCTGCTGGGACATGAGGATGCTGGAAGAGTGGTGTCTCTAGGACAACCTACCCATCCTGCGTGAAAGCAGCAGCAGCATCTGAGCTCTGTGTGGTGTTTTTGTTATGGGCAGGGGGTGGTCAGGGTTTGGCAGAGTTTCTCCACAGGTACATGCAGAAACTCCTACATCTTGAGCTCTGCTAGTGGTTAGCATATACCATAGTTTGTGAATCTCAAAGGTAAAGCACAGCTCTTCCAAAGCACCTGCTTTGACTGACAGGTTTGAAGCAAGTGGCTCAGTCTCACTGTACTTGACAAAACCTGAAAAGCTATTGAAAGGCAACTGAGTGGTGTCAGTCTAATTTAGAAGGGATGATACATCTATTTTACCAATTTCACTGCACAACAGGCAATTGGAGAAGACAAACCAAGGGGAAGGAGAGGGCTGACTGAGCTGAATTCAATCTTGCAGTGGGTTCTACTGCTGGAACAGCTGGTGCTTAGTCTATGGATAAATAAAGGATTTCATTTTCCATGGACATCAGGCTGCCTTTCCTCACCAGCACTAAACTCAGCCTCATGAAAGAAAAGATTAACAGAAAAAGAAGCTCACAGTGTGAAACTCTACAAAGAGCTTACAGGAAGGATTTGTAGTAAATTAATATCACTAGCAAGCATACAGTTCTCAGAAGCTCACAAGCTTTTGGTGTAAACTGTGGTTTAGTTGGCTCACACGTTAGGTGTAGGATCCAGCAACCTCAGTTGCACAGAGGGACCTCCTTCCACCCTGCCTTAACGACGAACTTGGTCTCAGCCATGGTTTTGTTGGATGTATTGACCCGTCACTTCTGATTATTCATCTGGGAGTGATGGCCAGCACAGCATCTTAGCCCGCTCTTTAGTCTGGAGCCTTAATGTTTTACAGTAGGTTACCACAAGCTCAACTTATTGAGCATCAAGAAAGCGTATCAGTTGTGGGCCCAGGATTGATCCTGAGTTCATTCTGATCTGGAAAGATTAAAAGAGATATCCCCCTCCTCTATTTTCTTTTTCCCTTACCTTTCACATTGAATATGGACACCCAAGGTGAGTTTCTCCTCTCTTCTCCAGCAAAAGCTATGACAACTGGAGAAGAGCAAATAGGTGACATCACAGGAGTCACAAGTAAAAAATGAAGCAATGGCAGAAGGCAAGGTTTTTAATCACTCCATTTAAAATGCTGCTTCTGCCTGAGTTTGTGTGGTATGAATGCTCCTCGTATCTATTTCAATAAGAAATGAAAAATTTGTAACAAAGGACATCTGTTCTGTAAATGCAAAGCTTCCAGCTTTTCAATAAAGATGAAAAAAATGTCTTTGAGACTTTCAGGAGTTTCTCTGTCAGAAAGCAGAGCTATCCTTGAGGCCTACACAGCAAAGTGAAAGCTACCTGCTCTCTTTCAGAATCCATTCCTTCTCCCCTAACTGTTGCCTGATGCGAAATTCTTTTTAAGTCATTTTCTCCACCTGTAAAATAAAGGTGACCAGCACAGTATTTCAAAGACACGGCTCTATGCTTCCTCTTAGGTAAATTCTTCTAAAGCAAGGGAGGTATGACTTTGCAAAAGCTGAAAGCATTCCCAACCAGCAGCTGGAAAGAACAAAGTGCTAAATTCCTCCCCTGAGAACGCTGCCTCTTCACAGAGAGATGCCACCTTTCCGAGCCTTCCTGATTATACCACCAGCCCCCCCCTCCCCCCAGACTTCCTGAGCTGCTGATGCTTATCTCTAAGGTAGGGCAGATGCATGCACTGATTTTTCTTAGGGAAGAAGACAGCAACCCAACTGCTACTTATTCCCCCATTGCCTGGTTACAGTCCTGCTACCAAGGTGATTAGACTGCAATGCATAAAGAAACCAGCTGAAAATAACTAAACGACCCTTTGGCCTTAATAGAAAAGACTGGAGGGGGATATTTGCCTCTACACTTGAAGGTTGACACAAGCAGCATTTGAACTGGCTTTAAAATATTAGTCGCTCACCTCTTATACTTATCCTGGCAGAAAGCTGGCTAGCTTGGGCCTTTGAAAGTTCAGTATAAAACGGATAGAGAAAGAAAGAAAACTTTGGGAATATGTATTAATTAACAAGTGAGCAGGGGAAGGGTTTTCAGTAAATGAATGCCATGCTCACTAAGGAAAACAAAACCTGGAAGAGGCATTAAGAATATGTGTGCACATACACAAAATAAACAACAGGGCTGCTACGTGTATCACTGCTTGGAACCCTGCAGTCAACTGCTGGGTCCTCTGTTCACAAATGCTACCTGTAAGTAAAGCTGGATAGGAACTGCTTCTGAAAACATAGAGCAAGGCAAATTACACGTACTTTACAGCTGCACACAAAAATGACAAGTTCCAGATGCTTCAGAAAAGCCATCCCAGGGAACAAATGAAATGCAGGCACAAGCCCTAGTGGAAAAACCACTTCACATGTGAGCTTGCATGAGAGGAGAAGAGGGAAGGAGAGAGGCTATATTTTGGCAGAAGACAGGCTCAGTGTTCCTTTTCGTAAGTACACATAAACCCAAACTTCAAACAAAACACCTGTCATGCAGAGCTGACTTGTGCCTGCAACCACATGGCATGAAGTGATGCCACATAGTCAGATTTATTTGTCCAGCAGCAGGGGTGCCAAGTGGTCTAACAAGAAGAGCTTACCCATTGGGAAAGCCAATCCTCAGAAAGCATAATTTCAAGGAATTCAGGGTGTTTGTTATTCAAATAAACCTACTGTGACTGTGGTAGCTTGGAGGAAAAGGCTGTGTTTAATTCTGATGTGCACACTGAGAAGTGATGGCACAGTTGGGCTGCCCAGGATGTCTGAAGAAGAGCTCTGCCTCCCAGTCCTTGGCCACTGACCTTGGATCTTCGGCTTCCAGACTGTAACACTCAGTTATTGGAATGGTCATTGGCATAATAAAAATCACAAGTTTAAGTCCCTCTGTGAGCCTGGTTTACAGCAGCTGCAAGTGCGGATTCCTGGAGGAATATGCAGCTGGACCTTGAGTGCAGGGGGCTGCTGAGGACATGGAACCCAAGACAGCAGCCCTCCTGGCCAGTCACAATTACCAGTGCTTGCTAGTGAGAGACCCAAGTCATTAGCTGGCATGGAAAGTTAATCACCTCTCTGCTCTTACAAAAGAGATGGTCCCTACAGGAGAACGGTTGGTGTCTGGGACCACTCAGGGGACAATGTCTGTTCTTTAAATGGTGTCCTATGAATAAATCAATGTCCAAATCCCTGGGCTTCTAAACCTCTACAAACAAACACTCAGAAAGTATATACATTTAAAAATTATTCTGAATAAAAATGCCTGCCCCTGAGCCCCAGCTTTCCAATGTCAGCTCCCTGGTTAACCCTTTCCTGCCCAGACTGTCCTGTCTGTCTCTGTTTTGATGTTCCCATAGTACATTATTCGTTGAAATAAATATGGAGATAAGGCTGAGCAAGACAGGCAAGACAGCCAGATTGAAATAAATTCGTCACTCATGGGCTCTCAAGGGAAGAAAACCGTGCATTTTTTCTAAATGATTATTTCTGAAACACTGAAGGAATGGCTATATCACTAATGAGGCCTGTGCTCCATGACTGCTGATTATAAATGACCTAAAAAGAGACAAGGGGATGGTGTATGTGTGTACAGGGGGATGGGAAAAGAGATGAATTGTTCTTCCTTAGGATCTGGAATTGACTCCCTGGGCTTCTCAAAAGTCTGAGAGCATTTGTAGTTCGCCACAAAGACAGGTCTGGCATATTTACAGCCACACAAGGAAGTTTGGATTGCAGTGCTGGGCTATTCTAACAAGTAGACACACAATTCCTCTCCTCCCATGATAGGTCACCATCTACTCACTGCAATAATAATTAAAAAGGAAAATGAGCTCTCACAGTCCCCCATGGGTCTAAATTATAGGGTCTGCAGGTTGATGCAGCCAGACTTGAGGCTAAAGCAAGGAATAAGATTCACTTATGTCTTCTCTCACTCACTAATTCCCATGGAAACAAGAAACTCCTGACAAATGACTCAAATATGCTTGCGAAAATCTTACTCATATGTTTGGCTTGCTACCTTCCCCCATGCTTTCAGGTTGAATGATTACAGGTGCATTACACATGCAGCAATCCCAGGGCAGCTGATGGTGGAACAGAACAGGATGGCTGCATGTAAAGGAGGGCCGGATGCCAGCCACAAGCAGGAAAATTAGTAATGTGAATTCAGAGAATAGTATCACAATTTGGCCATAAAAAGCTGCAGCTTTCAGATTCCTAGCAGTATTATTTATAGCATATGGTATGTAGAAGTGAGAGCATTCAGAAGTAAAAGATATCTAAGGAACAGCCCCGATACAAAATGTGACTTGAGGGTACTGAGAAGATGGGGTTTACTTATTTATTTAATGGCTTGGTTTATATACAGAAATTACTCAGGACACCTTGGAGAGCAGAGATCTGAAAATGAGCTTCTGCAGAAGCTCAGACAAAGGAGCCTTGACAGATATTAAATGGATTCTAGTCACACACCACTGCCAGAGGTTTCCTAGCACTTTGTAAAGACTGTCCCTTTTTTTGCAGGCAGCAACATCCTCTTGCCTGACCTGACAGAATTTGGGAGATGCAGCTTTGCTTCCATCAAAACTGTTTCAACTTCTGTGTGGATTTAGGGCAGTAAATGGGAGCATTCTCAGTGCAGAGGCTCAGATCAGGGCCCATACAATTACCTATAGTCTCTATTTCAGCTGACTCAGGCAGCTCATCACTAATACTTACTGCATTCTCAATGGGGAACTCCAGAAGGTTTTCTCCAGCTCTCGGGAGACGCCCTTTCCTTGGAGCCTGGGATCACTCACTGATCTCACAGGTACATCTTTAAAAAGATGGAAAGCCTGCGTAGACTTAGCATAGCTGCTAAATCTAGGGGTGGAGGCAGGAAAGAAAAGTTATAACTAAGTTTTCCTCCTTTGCACAGGTCATTTGTCACAACCCTTTATAGCTAATAACCCCTCTGCAAAATTTATAAGCCAATTACAGAACAGGGAAATAATTCACTAATAGCCTATATAAGGTGGTTTAGAAATCTTGTAGTTAAAAACTCCAATATATTAAATGCCACAGGTTTCAGAAGCAAATGATGTAGGTGACACTCTTTTTAAGACTTTTGAGTTCAGGAGGCCTAGATCTATGCAAGATCTGTTTGAGCCTAGCCACTGCCACAGCTCTTCCCTCAGAAACATCAGTGCTGGGAGCTGGGGCCACCAGCCAGCTCCACACAATGTATGCTGGAGCCCATTTCCTTTCCATCTCTCATGGGTTGCAGACAGAGTTCCCTTCTCTATCCCTCATGGAAGTCAACCTACAGATGAATGAAGTACCTCATTTGCTTTTTCAAAAGCCACTACTTCACCATAGAAAGTAAATCTGACAAGCAAGTGAAGATCATCCACCAGGCTACACTGCCTCTCTCCCTCTTGCTTGGAGCAGGGAGCATAAAGAAATCAGCCCAGATGCTGTATCACTATCATTTCGGAAGTTCTCTAATGAATCTGAGCCAAGGTTGGAGCTTTAAAAGACTGCAGTGGTGTGTCAGCGTAAACAGCCAAAACTAGTGTCGTGTCAAGTGGTAACAAGGCCACTGCTGTTTTTACAAGCATCATGCACTTAGCAGATAAAAATTAGCATCCTATCCAAGCCACCACAAGTCGCCCTTATCACCAGCAAGGAGAAACAATGCCCCTGCATGATTGCTGGTACTCGGGGCCTCTGATAGCAAGTTCAATTTCTTACAAGCTGTCCATTAGTATGATGAAGGGACTAAAAACCACCACACATGGGGTTTTATCTTTTTTTTTTCCTCTTGTTGGTCCAATGGCAACTGCTAATAGCTTTCTGGGGCTCCTTTAAATAAACAGAATTAATTACCCTGCACAATGATACTGCGGCTTACAGACAACTAATTATGTCATGGAGGGCTTTCTTAACATGTATGTTTGTTTGCAGAAGGCCACATCTAACATGAAGCAAATTTATTCAGCCTTTATGATATCAGCTGGTACAAAAATGACACTGAATACACAGCAGATCCAGACTGCACAACTTTAGCAGGCAAGCTCTCCCAGGAGGCTGAAAAACAACACATGGAGTACCCATATTCCAGAACATGTGTAGCTGTGTGGCTGCGAGCCTCCTGCGCACTGACTGTGGTGCACAGACTGTGACTGTTGTGTAAATAAAGCTCTGCTTTTCTGCACTCACATTTGCTATATGTTGAACAGACAATCACCACTTGCTATGCCTTATGCCCTGACTACATGCCTTGCTGGAGGAATAATGGAAATCCTGGGGAAAAAAAAAAAGGAAAAAAAAGAACTGAACAGATGGGCAACATGAAAGAAAAGATACATTGGGAAACACTGTTCTACTAGTAAGAGAAGAAGAAAAAGAGAAGTTAAGTGACTAAGTGACTCACTGTATGTTAGCCAGCTGTGTTAGAGGCTGGAAACAAACTTAGGGTTTCCTGACACCCGCTCCCTGCTTAGACAGAGATAGCACCAAAACAAATTTTTTAAAAATAGACTTTGCAGACAGATATCTAACTGACAAGACAGGTTCATATCAAATTATTCAAAGTGGATGTGACTGAATGCCTTTTTGCGCTCCTGAAAACCTAAAAAGACTTTGTACTTTAAAGTGAGATGCTGAGTGAGAGGATTTTTTAAGGTGTGCAGCCCCCCTCCTCCCCACTCCCTGCATAAACAGCAAATGAAAGCATTTGATTTGCAAGCCTTTCTGGACAGCCATGTTGTACAAAACAGTAACTCCTTCTCCTCAGGGACAATATCCTGAAAGGATGAAGCAAGGACACCTCTGAAACCACACTCATAATGATCCTTAGCATTACCAAGAGTTATATGTGTAAAAAGCAGCATATATCTTGCTAAGCAAGTGAGAGTGGCAGATGAAATGATAGAAGAGGGCAGAGTATCTTATTCACAGCTATTAGCTGACTGGTCAAAATACCTGAGTAGAAATGTATGTTCAATTATACATGTATTCAACACTCAGACATGTATCATGACTACCTACACCTCTATGAAGAACATGGTCCTTAACTTGCTGTTTGAGGCATTTGAGTCAATGGGCTTCATAAGACAATGATAGCCTTTATAAAGGGGCTTCAAAAATCTCATTAAAGATGTTTTCTGCAATTCTCTAAGGCTCTACCTTTCCCTTCACACAAGAAGGTGATTTTTACAGGGAGTAAACTGAACGATGACTCGTAAGCTCACTGTAGAACTGTAGCAGAAACAAGAGACAGAGAGATTTCTCAGGGACCAGACTGACCTTGATGAGCAACTTCCAGATAAAAACTACAGTGCTTGGTCTACCACTATGATTTTCAGAGGTGGATCACTTCAGTTATATCTCTTCCTGTAGCAATAGACAGCCCTAGCAGAGATGACACACTCTCAGAGGGCTCCCCTTTACAAAAGAAACCATTAGAAGATGACAGGACAGGCACGGAGAATTCTGACATGGAAGTCAGAATAAAAAAAAGGCATGAATGAGACAAAGAACAAGGGTGCAGCATGTCCTGGGTTCCTCAGCAGGCCCCTGCAGCACGATGCCACGGAGATGGGATCTCCTGCTGTAGGCCAGTGAAACAGCAGAAGACTTTAGGCAGAAAGTGGCCAAACCAACCTGTTGAGAACCGTGCAATGTTAGGCACAAAGAGATCATGTGAGGTCCTTGTAAGAGTTACTGTTACCCACCTACTTTTTGTACTGCCCAACTCTGATAACTCAAGTGACAACAAAAGAAGAATGGAATCTGGAAAAGTTGATTAAAGGATGGAAAAACATGCCAATCCTGAAATAGAGCTTCTGCACAGAACCATCTTCTCTTCCTTTAAGCCTCTGATTTTCAGAACAATTTAAAGGAAACTATATGTACCTCCTCAGCAGCAACACCCACAACCTAGTTAGTGACTCCCAAAGGAAACCCTGAAGTTTCTTACAGCATTTTTGTTACTCTTATGCAAGGGAGATTAAAAGACCATCACAGAGCAGCCAGCCTTGAATTTTTAAAAATCAGGAAGCAAATCCCTAAAATCATAGAATATCTTGAATTGGACGAGACCCACAAGGATCACAGAGTCTAACTCCTGGCCCTGCACTGGACATCCCAGGAATCACACCCTGTGCCTGAGAGCACTGTGCAAACACTCCTTGAACTCTGTCAGGCTTGGTGTTGTGACCACTGCCCTGAGGAGTCTGTTCCAGGCTCAACCACCCTTGGGGTGAAAACTTTCTTCTGATGTCCAACCTCCCTGACTCAGCTTCAGGCCATTCCCTCAGGTCCTGTCACTGGTCACCAGGGAGAAGGGATCAGACCTCAATATTTCTTCTTAGTATCACGTTTTGTGTTTTTCTCCTTTGCCCATTTTTGCAGGTCGCAGAATGTATGGCCTATCAAAGAAGACACCAAATGACAACTCCATGCTTTAATGTAAGCTGGGAAACATGGATTGTCTTCTGAAAGCATAGCTCTCACTCATCAACCCTTCTGAGACACAGGAATAGGCAGGAGTCACATGGGAGTTTTGGTCTCTTCAAATGAAATCCCATTGCCTGAGTTCCCAAGGCCAGTGGCTGCACATGGAAAAAAGGGGGGAATAAGCAATTTCATGCAGCCTGATACTATACTCCTGCTTTACTTGCCCTGTGTTAACCTACCCGTTGAGGTTGCTGGGGTAGCAAATCATGTAACACATTGATTTTTTAGCTATTTTAAGTGAATATGGGATTTATATGTGCATTTTTCCTTCAAAGAATCAAGTTGTAGAGGACACAGCAAGACACATTTTGTTCTGTCAAAGCAGTCTTTAAGTGGAACAGAAAACCTTTGCTTTCTGATATTACAAAGACATGAAAAGAGAACAGGCTCCTGGTGCCTCCACACATGCAGGTGCCCCTGAGTGAGTGCAGAGATCCATGCTCTGATCACAAGACAGCACTGAAGGATGTCAAAACTGCCAAAGAACCCCATGCCTGCAGGCAAGCAGTGATTTCCCTCTGCCTTTAAGACTCATATCTTCAAATTTACAGCCCAAACAGGAGTCCAAAAATGGGCAACACACTAAAACTTCCTTCCAGAAAGAGGAAAGTATCTGTTCCAATAGATTGACTGTATCTGAACTAGAGGTCACCTCCTGTGTGCAGCTGTGCAGGGAAACCAAATTCCCCATATGATGCAGTTCCACTTGGGTGATTGACATACGTGGTGCCTACTGACAGGCACCCTGAAACTTTGGCATTTGTTCCACATTTTAATTCCTCAAGCTTTAGTACTGTAGAACTCATACCCTGGAAGCTGCGATTCTTGGGGACAGCATACAATTTACAGAGGGGCTCTGCACCTTTCCTTTCCTGTTCCCTTTCTCTTCTGGATTTTTATACAGGACTTTAATTCTTTTCCTTCCCTTCCCCCCCCACCTCCAGCTGCTTTCAGTTGATACAGGAGAAAGTAGAGGTCATAGGAAGAGTGAAGACACATAATATAATTTTCATTTTGTCCATTAATCATGCATGATTTCAGCCAGCTATTTAACAAGGTGGAACTCTAGACTGATCACTCTCTGGAGTGATGGGGGAAAATTCACTCTAATTCCCATTGCTGCTCCACACTCCTGTTCATGCTGCACAGGGCAGCCTCTCCTTCTTACAGAGAAAAATGGATCTACATGTCCCAAAAAACATATGCTGTCCTGGAAGTCTTCTCAAGAGCTTTTACTAAATTTAAAAGTGTTGAGCTGAAGCTGTTGGTGCTTCATTTGTGGGTGGCTGGATTTTGGGGAGGTGTGACTCAAAGCAAGCCAAATAAGAAGCTCTGTATTTTAGTACATGTCCTGGGTTACAGTGTATTCTATCACCATCTTCATGAGCTGTTGAAACCAGGTGTAGCAATATTCCTTGCCTCCTCCCTCTGGACTTTCTCCTGTTAATGGGCCTATCAGTGCCTTGCCTCATGACTCACCATCCCATTGTGAGATGCTCTGCCCAGGGGGAAGAACGAAGCATTCCCACCTGGATATAATCTGGGGTTTGGAACAGCACAAGCAGCCTTACCTGCTGGGATCCCAGAGGACAAGACCTACACAACCACCACTGCACCTTCCGAGGAGGACCAGACCTTTCTACAAGATCACTGCTTCCAAGAGAACTGCAGCCACCACTGAATCGCACTGCTACCACCACCCTGTCCGGCAGGGTGTCAGGTCGTATCCTGACTCTGTCAGGTTAAACCAGTGTTTCTGTATTATTGCTTTGTTTTATATATATATTAGTAAAAACTCTGTTATTCCTATTCCTCATATCTTTGCCTGAAAGCCCCTTAATTTCAAATTTATAATAATTTGGAGGGAAGGGGGTTGCATTTTCCATTCCAAGGGGGGCTCCTGCCTTCCTTAGCAGACCCCTGTCTTTCAAACCAAGACAGTACATTTTGATATGAAGTTGTCACTATTGCTACACATTATTCTAGCTCACAAATCAGAAAATCTAGAAGTAGTTCTCGATATCTGCACCCCTCATATACTCTCTGCTATTTGCCAGACTCCCAGCTAGTCAGGATCAAATCTCCTAAAGTGAGACAGTTCTGGAAATTACAGAGATGTGCACTAATCATAGGTGAGGTCAAGGAGACTGTATGTATTGGGCTTTGCACATCCACAGATGAGACAGAAAAAGGCACCTTCTTTCTCTGCTGGGGTTTGATGAGTACTGCAACATTTGCCATCTTGGAAGATGATGTCTCAGCCCCTTTCTCTATCTCACCTTTGTTTAATTCTTTGGCAAAGTGACCTTAGTGTGCTGGGGGAAGAAATCACTCTCTGGTGATTAAGAGGACTATTAAGAATAGTCCTTAGCAGCTGTGCTGGGAATGAGGGCTGAGAAACCCAAGGAAACCTGTAGCAAGGCACAATTCTCAGTGATCATCTATCTGCTCAACAGGAGGGACTTGTCCTCCTGTCTACGTCCACAGATGAACTCTGGACATCCCAGTTACTCCATGTTGAAGGAAGCTTCTGTATTTCACAAGGTTTCTATGCCAGCTGTGAATGCCCCAGTCTCCTTCCACTCACTGTGCTTTTGTCAGAGAAAGACAGCAAAGGTTTATTCTGGACTGTGAGGCAAGAGACCCAAGGACACATACCTCCCTTGGAGGGGAAAAAACAGGTTTTCCAAACCAAAAAGGCGATAAGCCTGCGAAGTGTTATCTTTCTTAGAGGCTGCTCAAGGGCATAATTCAGCAGAAAGTAAGAATTAGCAGTACATTCCTTCACCCTTTCAAGAGTGCCTGTTCAAAGGAACAGTGGGATGTTTTAAAGGAGGAAGGAGTGCAGATGCACAGAAGTAGGATAAGATTTGAGTAGGTCAAAGTCTGAGTTGCAGACAATCACTGTTTTGGAGGGACCCCGAGCAGTTCAGCTCTGTGATGGAAAAGGCATTTGCCAAGACAGCATTGCCACTCTGGAGCCTTTTGCTCTACTCTGATGACAGAGAGGTGCTCATTGGTTCTAGGGAAAAAACTGTCCTGCAGCTGGCTTTCCATCTTTCTCCAAAAAATTACAACCTTGTTTCCAGGAGGTTTCTCTAGTAAGATCATTGACTCAAGTAAGGGGGCCATGATCCCAATCTTTAAGTCCCCAGAACTACAGGGATTTCCCAAAATGCCAGTGCTATATCATCCCTGACACAGGCTATGGAGAGGTGTCATGGGGACCAAAACCCCCTTTAGCACAACTCTGATAGGAACAGGGTGATAAACAGGTGAAATGAAAGATTTATTACATTTTATTTTCCAATTCTTAAGGGCCAACAGCCAATGCCTGTGAAACCAGGAATATGGGAAGGGTAGCAGGGATTATATTTATCTGTCAGTGTTTCTAATCAAATTTACCAACTGTGGAAGATGTTTGGACATTCTTGTCTAGTCAGATCAAAACAATAAAGATAAAGAGAGAAATTTTTAAATGAAGAAATGAGAATTAGAGACCCAACCTGCACTCACTTTCTGTGGGATTTGGGAGCATCACTGCCTTTTTGAAAACTTCCCTTTGCATGTGAAGAACACAGTCATGTGAACCAAAATACTGCACCTGCTGTCAAGAGTATGGAACAAGAGCAGGCAGACTGGCTCAGTTCTTATGATTCTATGAAATTAATTTTTAGTACTCCAAAACAGAATTACTATAAAGTTCAGGAGTGATTATGTGTAATAATTGAAAGAAATTTCACAACACCATTACTGACCAAGCCCTCTGTATTACAAGCAATTTTATCAGTTGCTGAGCAAAGCCATATTTCACAAGGCAAAAACCTGATCAGGCCACATTTGCCAGGTGAGTATTATGTAGTGTTTCCTTTTCAGGTGCTTGATCTGAGAGTAGCAGCACAAAGTGGAAATCTTAGCTGCTTGGTTTGATTTTTGCTATGTGTGTATGTTTTCAGTAAATTACATATTGCAAGCAACCCCTGGATGTACAATCCCACCTCTACTAATAGACTTTTCTCTTCTGACAGGGACACTCAGCATGAAATAATCCCCTTCCATTTACAAAAGAAGTTCCCAGTCTCTGAGTTTTAAACTATTAGTGATCCGTCACTTGCAACAAAACCCAACATAGATACTCTGTTAATAGCCTGGATTTTAAATATTCACTATTCACGGTGGCTGTTTGCCTGTGTATGCAGGAATGACTAACTGTGCTCTGGCTTCCTGGGACACCATCAAAAACAAGAGGGGATTGCGTAAGTGGACTGTTTCCTGGTTTAAGTATTTAAATTAGTTTCCTCTTTTCCCCGATCATGCATTATGCTAAGCAAGAAGATGTAACTCTGCTTGCAGGACGGAAACAAGAATCAGATGATGCAACAGGAAAGCAGAGACAGATATGCACAGAGGCCAATTAAAAAAAAAATTTAATAACCCCACCCGCTGAATGCAAAATGCAAAGAGAAATGACAATAAACACCCAAGCTTGCTTCCAAAAGGATGAATAAGCCCAAAAATCCTTCAAAAAGACTATATTAAAAAAATCTGACATGTGCCTTTTAAATAGATAAAGCAGTTCAACTTTGGAGTGACTAAAATACAACACTTTGTCATAACTGTAATTTTGTACTTGGATCCAGATATTATGACAGAAAATATTTGATAGCAAATAGAAAAAAAATATGACAGGTCCCCATTCCTGACCAATAATGATACAAAACATGTGCATAGGATTTGAAGAACAACATCAAAAAATTATTTAAATCCTTGTCTACCTTCTGCAACTGAGCCAGGATCTTTCCTTCCAAAATAAGCCTGAAAACACTTTTTTCTTTTTAATCATATGTTACCTTTAGACATTTTAGATTTGTGTTTTTCTCCTGTACCCAAATACCTCCATCTCGGGAAAGCAAAAGTAAACATAAAAAAGAAATGCAATGAGTATGGTCAAAACGTCTCTGTGATGATCAGGTTTTTTGTTGATACTGGGATGATTTTGCCATTTTAAAAATCAAGCCTAACTGAATGCTGCTAAGGCATCCAAAACTGCACCAAAAAATTATGGTCCTACCCCATTAATTTCTGTTTTCCAAGGATTGCTACTGACATCACGTATTGAAAGACATGACCTACTGTATTTTCAGAAAATACAAATAAGGAAGACCTCATTGCTAAAAATACTTAAAAACCAGAAGAAAGAGAGGGGGAGTCACAAGCAGTAGGGCAGAGAGGTGGGCTTGGGTGAGGTAGAGGTAGTTTGCCCAACAACACAAAACATTCCTGGTTTTCACTACTGACCACAACTTTTTTTTTTAAGAAGGGCACAGCATTTATGTAAAAATGAATTCACTCACTCAATGCCAAGCCACTGGCAAAAAAAATAATTGCATCACGTGCACTCCCCTCTCTTCTCTGGAAGAAGAATGTGCCTTTGCACAGTGCTTGAGCACCTGAAGCTGCCCCAAAACTCTGCTGGCCAGGGGCTGCCTGTGCTGGGACTCAAGGGAACCACAGCTGCACTCCAAGCCTTGGGACTCAGTTCTGTCATTAAAGGATATCAAACTTCCATGTGCAGAGGTGGCTCTCGTACAAACCTGAGGCTTAGTTTGCTGTAGGTTACTTCCTGGGGTCCCCATGGGAAAAAGGCTCCAAAATATCCCTTGGGTACCAACTGCTGCTTATTGCCCAGCACTTTTTCCCCAATTTAAAAGCCACACAGCTTTGAAGCAGTGTACGACCTGTTTCTGCAGTAACAGACATGAACTTCTCAGAACTAATTACCAGAAGGAGTATAGACCTTCTCCACAAATCCATCTGAACACTGAAGCTTTACTAAATACACTCTGTTCCCTTGTCAAACTACATGGGTCTGATTTTCCTGTGCAGGATGAGGTAGGATCTTGCTGCTACCAAAGCTTGAAAGCCCCAAATGCAACATGACTAAGAAATGAATTGCCCTGTTTTCAGAACTAAGGCAGGGTCCACATGCTAATTCTCTGCTAAGCCAAAGCATGGGGCTTTGATTTCCTAACCTCAGAATGTTATCTGGCTCTGGTGTAGGATTACCATTAGCTCTGTACATCTGTCTTTACAGTAGGGTCACTGTCACACCATATGTCACTTGGACAACCTTTATTCTTTCTAGATTTTTGTCTTTTTTAAAATCAGTGTTCATCTGGAAGAGCCTGGATTCCCTTGGCTTTCAAAATCTGCTTTGCATTGCTAATGCATGGGGCTGTAGGCAAAGTTGCATTAGTGAGACAGAGAAAGACACAGAGAGAGATACTAAAAACCTGCTAAGACAAAATGTTTTCAGGTTGCTCTTCTCTTCAGTACCAACAAAAGCGCCCCGCAACCACCAAAACAAAACATCAGAGAAGGTTTATCCAATCTCCATTTACCAAACAAATGGATTTTTTTTTTTTTCTAAAATGGCTTCTGCATAAGTTCATTATCTTCAGTGATATTCCTGACTTGCAGCAGTGTAACGAGAGAGTCTGACCTAGAAAGAGCAGGTCAGGCTCCACATGGAAGCCATCACAGGGTGGCGAGTCACAGCCTCAGTATACACAAGGTAACCCAATCTCTTGATACAGGAGTAAAAAACTCCTGCAAAATTAATGGACAATTAATTTTCTCTCTCCCCCCAGTACTGTAGCAAGAGAAAGGGTCATCAGTCTCCAGATTGTCACTCTCTCAGAAGAACAACAAAAGAAAGAAATCAGGGGATCTGGAGGGAGAATTGAAATGGGTCTTTCAAGATCAGTGGCCAGCCTTCTGGGACATTATGAGGATTTTATACTTCTATAGTACCTTTCATCCTGAAGGCGCTCAAACATCTCTCTAAATTATATACTGATCTCACATGAAGGCTGCATCCAGTGAAAGGGAGCAGAGAAAACCACGTCCATGCAGGTGGTCATATGACAGCTCCTGTGCCAGAAGGAGCACAGGAACACCTACAGGAGATGCAGGTCTCTGCCCCAGGGGTTTAATAAGCTTGGGCCCAACTATGTAACACAGATTTGTGCAAGGGGATGTTGGGGGAAAGAAGATGACCAAAACGTAGGGAAGCCAGAAGGACAAAGAAAAGATGCCACGGCTTGCTTCAGAGGGGAAGGACATCAAGTCAAACCACATATATAAGAAGCAAATGGAAACACTCCATAGCCACTCAGAAACAAAAGCAAGACCTGGAGAACTGTATTGAAGCTGCAAGGGAGATCCAGGGCACATTCCTGTTGTAGAGGAAGACAACAGGGTTTTTTCTACCAGCTTAAGAATGAGCAAGTCACAGCAGAGTTCAGACTCAAGATGAGGATGCTGAAGAAAAGCTTGTCTCTCACTGAAAACCATGAAGGTTCCCTGCCTCACTTCTATGCCTCATCTTCCACTGCTTTTCCCATGAAAAAGTTCACCATAGAATGCAGACAAAAGAGCAGCATCAGCTACATCCCTACCAGGGTATCCAGTGGATTAAAGGTGCTCCTGCAGCCCTGACTCAATCCGGTCAGCTCAAAAGTGTCATTGGAGAGCTCATGCAAAGAGTTTTCAAACAAATTCAGCAACACTCAGACACAAAGATACATCAAGTATATAATCTGTTGTTGTTCCACTGAGAGTAAATCCTCACCTAAGCCTCAATTTTTAAAAATTAGTTTTAACAGCTCATCTTCCTGTGCCTCTTGTATTTCCCTATCCCTTTGAAGTCTGGGGCTTCTGGGTATGACTGTGATCTTGCCCATGATGGGATGGTAAGATACAAATGACAGAGGAAGAGACTACAGGTTGACCTCATTGTCAGATAAAATCCATTACGTGTGATTAAAACTTAACAAAATGCAGTCACATTAAAAATTACTATCATGAAGTGCACCATGATTTACTGACTAAATAAATGAGAAATTTATCTGAATAAAATAATCCTAGCCCTCCTGCATTGGCAACACATGATAAATTGCTGATTGTGAGAAGATCATTGCTTGCTGTTGGATGACTTACACACATTGATTTTTCCTAACAACACTAATTATCATAACAGCATCTCCACATATATTACATAAAGTTTCCTCTTAGCAAGCAAAAATTATTTCAGGCCTTCAGGTCCCAAACCACAAAGAATAAAGATGGAAAGGAAGAATTTACAAACTACCTCCTTGCCTTTTATTATGCAGGTCAAAGGTCCAACACACTGGATCTTACTTAATCTTGAACAACATTCAAGAAAGCGCAGGCATTGTGCAATGAAGCTGTGATCACAGTGGGTTGTTTTTTGCATAGTAGTGATCTAATTTTGTGAGGCCAAAAAAAGTCTTTGAGAAAGAAGAATGCAATCCCAAGGAACAAGGGAAAAAAACCCCATCATTTCTCCAATTTCATTAAGATGCACAGGGGCAGACTGCAGTCCTTATGTAAGTGCTCCCACTGACTAAGGTTGTGTAGGTGAGAAATCTCTCACTAAGTTGAAAAGGCAAAGCACAGTCTATTAATAGGAAAATAAAAGTGGTGGAATAGATAAGAAAAATGGAGGAGAGAGAGAGACACCATGTATTCTCAATTAACTGAAAATCAATCACAATAACCCACGTTCTTTTCTTCGAGAAATCTGAGAGGTGATAAAAGACCACCTTAAAAAAACCCCAATGCACTGCCGTTCAGTGTCCTCTCAGGTACCTGCATTTCAGACTTACCCATGAGGATTTTCCAAAAGTCCATGCTTTTTAGAGAGGAATGTGCTGCTCAGGAGCATGAATAAACCAGCCTATTTACTGGCATTAATGTTTTGGATTTTTTGACCCAGTACACTGTACTTAAAGCAGAGAGCCTGAGCAGAAGCAGAGCAAAGCAGACACATCAGCTGCCTTTGGTGAAAGAGCAATGCCAGAGTGCACCCAGGAAAGCTCCCAGTCTGTGCTGGCTACTCCACAGCTGCTGTCTACTATAGGAGGCACAATGCTGGGAGCTCTGCTTAAGTTACAGCCCTGACACTTCCACTCTACTCTGATTTGTGCAGCCCAGAAGTCAAAGAGCACACACCCTCTCTGGCACAAGGCTTGCCAAGTAGCTGGGAAGCAGAGCAGGCAAGCAGGATGCTCCAGACAGGTGAGTGGATAGTAAGGTGTAAGGGTTCTGTTGGTCCTTATTCAGCTTTCCCTGGCCAGCTGCAGTGGGAAGCATCTTGCTGACAGCAATGCAGGATTATGTGCATGGTGTGAGCAGTGCAGCTTTTACTGAAAGGCAGATGGCTTAGGGGCCCTGTTCTTTCCACAGGCTGCTTTCTCCTGAAGGGCTGCACTGGTACCTGTGGTTTTCCCCCTCCCTGACCCCCAGTCATTGCCAAGCTGGGGCCTTTTCCACTGCTCCATTAGCACAAAAATCCCAGGCTTGCAATGTATCTGACATGCTGTCCATCCCCAGCCAAAGCAGGCTCCGAGCAAGTGTGCCTGCAGGTGACACCCGTGTCCCTTTCAGCAGGGCCCTTGGAAAACAGCCCACCCCTTATGTAAGCTGAGTCAAGGATTATTATTTTTAGTAGCAGTTTTCACTCCTATCTGCACCTTGGGAAGGACTGGGGACGTAATCCCCGTGCTGTTTGCAAACCAGGTGCAGGAATGGGTAAGTGGAAAGGGAAATTTCTGGAATGGCACAAGTGGTGACTTCTCTTGTGTCACGGTGAGAAATCTCTGACATCTCCCACTGACACCCAAAGCTTTACCTGCTTCAGACACACAAGCTTTTTGGTACATACAGTTTCCCCATATTGTGTTGTCTTTTACCTGGGGGATGTGAACAGGTGCTTGGGGAAACACAGAAATTATTCTCTTTGATCCAGGACTAACAACCCCCATGTAGTCAGATGAATAAGGTGAATACATCTTCAGAGTGACCACATACACTAAATTTTACTGTACATCCACGTGCATTGTGTAGTTTGTGATACACATAATAACTATTCCAGAAGTGTCTTAAAAGGTTTTAAATATTTCTGTTCTATGCATGCGTCTGTGGGAATGGTGAAGCTGTCTCCAAGTGATGGGACCAGTTTCACATAATATGAAGGCCTTAAAAGTCACTCTCCCAAAAAATCACTTAAAGTTGCTTTTCCATCTGTAAGACTGCAAGGGTTTGTAACCCTAATTTACTGCATTCTCCTGCCATAGACAAATCCTCTAGGTGTGCATGTCCCTGTCCACTTAACAAAAGAAAATTCCTACATTTTTAGTTTTGTTTTAGCCATCTGTGATAAGGGCACACTACAAATAATCTTGATCCAGCAAAGTGGTTCCATAGCTTGGAACACTGAAATTTTAGTTGAGATGGATTAGTGGTCAGACTGCAGGTGGGGAGGCCAAATTTGTCTCATGGATGGTGCTACTACATTAGTAAGATTATAGCTAAGATTCCCCAGTCTTTCACCTGTCTCATGACTGGTTAAAAAGCCATTTAATATGACAACATATATTTCATACTATTTCCATCTGCCAGAGGTATACAGACCACAGAAAGCCATGGTGTCTGCAGTAATTTCCTGTGTACTGTGACAATACCAAAACAAGATCCTTTGCTATTAAATGGGTAAGGAGGGGAGGCAGGGAGATAAAAGCTGGATGAGGGGAAATAGGAGGTACATTTGAGCAGGGAACTTAGAGGGAGAGAAAGAAAAATGGATCACAGAGTAGAGGGAGAGAGAAAAGGAGCAGACAAATAATATAAGACAGATTAAAACAGAAACACAACAGAAAAAAAACCCTCCCCAACCTGCTCGATTCAGAGGGAAAGAAGCACACACTGGAAAAATAATTCCCTGGAAAGTGCATGTCGGGCAGTCTCAGGAATCTTGCTTTCTCTAGGCAATACCATGTACAAAAATGAATTTAAAATTCAGACTCCTTTGAGAACGTTTACTTTTCAAGGAATGTCACGTCACAAAAGGAGGAGTCATCTCAGGATGGACCTTCCACTCTCTCTAGGCAGACACTTTGAAATGATTTTTCTTTCTGTTTTTTAAAGACATTGAGTTTTCTCTAGTTCCTCCAAACAGCACAAGCAAACAAAAGGCATCTTATAGGTTTACCTGTTTTCCAAACCAGGAGATTTTAATCAGAAGTGAAGGACCTGGCAGAACAGATTCTACAGAAGGGTGCTAGCATGAGCAGCCAAAGACAAAGCTTCTGGAGTGAGTAACCGGCTTTAATACTGCCCAAATGTGAAACAGAAGTGAAAAGGACACACAGGAAACATGTTTTTGCCAAACTCGGGCTTGCTTTCTTATGAGATACTTGACCCTCTCTAGGCAGCTCCTCTCTTACAGTAGAGGAAGAGCTGCTAACAAGCTCCCACCGGGTGTAAATGAGGAAGCACCTGTTTGGAAGATGTGTTGCCACAGAATGGGTGGTTTTGTCCCAGTGTGTAAGATATGCTTGCAGGCTAATGCATACAAAATGTTCCTCTCACACATGAAAAAGGGGCTGAGTACAGGGTGGGAGGACTCCAGAATGCAACAAGAGAACAAAGAACATAGAGACCAACTGACCGGTTCCTCTCCTTATTAACAAATTTGGCTGTCTCAGACAACACTAAGCTGGTGAACATTAACATAAAGAGGGCAAGTCTCCCACTGCCCATGAGGAATGAAATCTTTGCTGAGAGAGCAGAAGCCACATTCTTCAGCAAATTAGATGCATCATCTGGGATTTGGCCGAACCTCCTGGGCGCAGAACTCCAAATCTGCACTTAACCACTTAGTGGGACAGTCTTTCAAGAGGTATTAAGTGTTCCTCTTATGGACACATACATGTTGCAGCATTAGGAAGTCTTTCTGGAGGGAACACACATGCTGATAACATACTGCTTCTAGGTAGCATTAGGCTTGAATATTTAGAAATTATTTGGAAAGCACCAGAAATAGGATCCACATAGACAAAATGAAATACAAAACAGGAATTCAGAAGTGAAAGGTACACCTTGCTCCTGAGCTGGAACATTCTAACCATCCAGGGAGCACAGAATGATCATCGGAGAGCACTCCTTCACACAGACACGTTAGGTAGAAGTTGAGCTCAGAGCTCTGAATGTAAGCTGACACTGGTCCTGGTATCGCTACTCTGGGATCAGGTGGCCAAGCCCTCTGCTGAGGCACAACCAGGCTGTAAGTCACATTGCTTTAGAGAAGGGACAGAAAAGCTCCTGGTATTATAGGTCCAAAAAGCCAAAAAGCTATACTAGCCACAAAGGAGTATCTAAACACAAGTTTAAAAAGGGCTGTTGGGCTCCACATGCAACTCCACAAAACACAATGACATTTGCTCACAAGTTCAGAACACTCCTGAGCTACAGTCATGAACTGCAGTAAACAAAGGTGAGCAAAAATGAGCCCCTAAAAATGGGACTATTGCTTTGCCTTTGAAAATCTGAGCCTTACTTGGTCCTAAGTTCCGAGCTGGAACATTAGTCAGTACTTACTGATGTACTCCTCAAGTAAAAGCGCTGAGATGTATTCATGCTCCTGGGACAAAGAGCCTCTTTCAGTGCCATCAAGATGTTCCTGGGGCAGAGGAGTGGAGGGAGGACATTTAAGGAACACAGGGATTACAACAGAGCAGGGGATTTTCTCTTTTTGGCAGTGCTTAGCCTCCCAGACTTCTCTCTGTGTCTTTCTTCCTCTTCTGCCATTTCTTGCACCGTACAGAGCAGCACAGATAATTGTGGACACTCCAGTTGCGGCATTTCTGATTTTCAGACCTCTTCACAGTGCTACCCAAAATGAAGCTGTCACTGAATGTAATCTTTAATTAGCTGCAATACCTCTGAGGTGGGCACTGCCTCTTCTGACATGTGGCTCTGATACCCTCCACAAAGCCCCACCACAGCAGAAATACCTAGATTTTCTTCCCTCACAATGTTAGTTTTTTTTAACAGCTTGATCAGGTGTACAGGACTGCCTGAAGGAGCAGTTGGGAAAGGATTGCCATGTATTCCCCCATTCGCAAAGGAACCCGTTTCCCGATTACACTGGTAACTGGTGATGGGTACATGGGGAGAGGAACCCTTCAGTTTCCCCTGTTCCCTAGGCTAGCTCTCTATGTGCCCCAGCCCTTCTGGCCTTCCCCCCACAAAAACCAGTGCCATTCCCAGCTAGCCTGCAAACAGGAAAGAGGAGGTGATGCAGGAGACAGCAAAGGAGGATGTGTACAGCATGGGGAATCAGCAAACAGTCCTGTGGGGGGGGAGGAGGACCCCATGCTGAATTTTCATAATTTCCCCCCACTTCCTCTCCTGATCATGTCTCTTCTTCTGTTTACCTGAGTATAGAGCCATGGGCAGGGAAGGAGTCACCCACACATTTAAAAAAAAAAAAAAAAGAAGATTGAGGAAAAATAAAGAGAAGAACAGGATGGAGGTTGCTTTTAAGATAATCGCAATCTAGTTCAAAGTAGTATTTTTAATTAGAGGATACCCTATAACCTTTACCCTTATCGATTGATTATTTGTTAAGTTTTCTTTGCTGCAAGCTCCTTAACAGAGAGAAAACAGAGCAGAGGGAGAATGCAGGGAAAAAAAGGAGGTCCCTGGCAGAGCAGGCTGGGTGATCACTGTGGAGCAGAAACTGCATGAAACCTACTTAACTGAGTTAAGCAGCAAAGATAGTCTATCCTTCACGCAGTAAAGAGAGCACAGGGGAGGATACTGTTTGTTCAAGAATAGTTCTTGTTGCAAGAATATTTCTATATGTACAATTAAACTCTTCTTGAAATACTACTGAAAAAACTAAATTTCAAGTTTGCTTTTAATTAAATCTCAGCTTGTATATGCCCCTACTTTGGAGGGAGATGGAAAAAGAGATGGAAAGAGTTAATTTTTAATCCAGTCTCTTGTTCTCTTTACAAAGGGTGGGAAAGACAAGGAGACTATGCTTAAATTGAAAAATAAACTCCCAGACTACCCAGAAGAGGCTTTTCTAGCAAAGGGATTTGCTAACAGTTTGTTTCCTGCAGAACAGAATAGTCTAAAGGCAATTTTAAATCTAATGTCAGCAGAGATATATGAAATGACACTGAGGCTTAGAAATGCTGCTGAGGGTGGAAATGGAGCCTGAAATGAAGCAGTTTGTTTCATCTCCTATAATCAGTACAGAAAGCAGTAAGGGCCCAGATCTCAGTAATCTAAAGTTCATTGTTATGTGACTGATGAAGGCTAATAATTTATTTATTTAATTATTTATATTCAGATCTTTAGAAATTATAAGGACACCTCCACCCACTCCCCTTTAAATGGTTATTCTGTGGAAATAAGATAGGTCTGAGTGTGCTCAGATCCAAAACAGTGCCAGAGAAAATGGGTGGACAACTGCAAAGCCTTTCCTTGGCCTTTCCAGCAAAGCCTATTCTCTTCCAAAATGAGTTGCAAGACTTGCTTGACTCCCATTACCAGCAAGGGAAAGCTGACCACCAGTCTCACTGGTTAGCCTGAGACTGGTTAGCCTAGTTAGGAAGATTGGGCAGGGAAGGAAGAAGAGATCTTCCCTGTCCCTCTGAAAAAGAGATGAGGTAGAGAGACCTTCCTGGCCCTGGATCTGTACTGTTAAATCTGGCCAGGAGCTGCTGCTGACTTTATCACTGCTGCAAACTACAAGGTCCAGCAAATCCACTGCATTCACAGCCTACTTGTTGGTGGCAGATGAAGGAATTTTAGCACAGGTTGAGCAATTACTTCACCTGTGTATTCAGTATGGACTGTAACTCGGAAACAATGTCATTTTGTTTTGTGATGTGTATTTTCAAAAAGGACTATGTGACACCTTAGAAATACAAGCATGACCAAAGGGAAGCTTCCAAGAAAGAGGTCTGGAGTTGCACCAGAACCTTGATGATACAGTTGGGTAAAAGAACAGGTTGGATTGGAATGGGGGTAAGGAAAATCTGTGGTATTACATTATCTTATAATGCCATTGCAAGATTCATAATTTCACATGTTTTCCCTTCACTTTCATATTCTAAAGCCAAAAGGGGAAGAGAGAATCAAAGCTTTACTCTAAAAAGCAAACTCCTGTCCCGGATGGATACAGAACAGCTGGAAGTCAAGAATCCTAGGAGTTCAGAAAACAGGAAGATAACTACTACCTTATCCCCAATATGTATTAATTTTATGAGCTCATGATCTTAAAGCAATTTTAGAATTTCTGAATATTTCCAACCAGCAGTGTTATGAGGCACGAGTTGACTGTTTTTTAGACATTCAGACTTCTACATTTATGAATTTAAACACAGGACTATACATTCCTGTAAAATTAAGGTCTGATTGATATTTTTGAGATGTTGAGAAGCAAATTGGCAAACTTAGGAATTGTGGAAGGGAAATGAATAAATACAGGGGCAAGAAGTATTCTAAATGTCTACACTCCAGGAAAAAGTAAAGCTAAAGACACACGGACTTAGAAATTTACACGGGGACAAATCTAAAACTCAAATATTATCTAAGTGCAAGCTAGGATTCAATCTGCATCATGGTTGGGACATGCAAGATCCCGGACTGGAGAAAAAGGAATCAGAGCAAGTCAAACCAAAATGCTCAGACAAGTGCTCCATGAGCTCTGGCAACCAGTAGTGAGGCAGTAAAGGCTAAATAGACAAAGTGCTCTCAAGGATGGGAACCTTACTCTTTGTCTTTGGAATGAGTCTTCTCTCAAAATAAAAACGGAAAATAACAAAATCTAACTCATTAGCTGAACTCACTGTCTACATGAAAACAGGACAGGTACTGGTTTGCAATAAACACAATGAACACGAAGAGTTACAAAGGCCCGGGGACAATAAGAAGTTGGTTACGGCTGGTATTGCTGAAAGCAGGTGGAACAGGTTATGAGACTGGAAGGATAAAACTGATGATGCTAACTTGCACTTTCAGGAAAATTGGCACAAAAAACCCACCAGAAAAGGGTAGCACTCTATGTAAAAATATGCTGCTACTCGCTATAGATATTTCAAAACCAAAGTGCTTCACATCTGCAATTGTAATGAATAAAACTGAAGGAGAGTTGATTGGCACACATTGAATCATTAAACTATCGGACCTTGCTAAACAACAGGATGAACTGCATTTTACGTAGCAATCTAGATCATGTAAGGAGGAAAGTGTAAAAAAAAAAGAAGTAAAATAGGGGACATTTAATATACACTTTGTACAGCCAGTAAAACAAATTATTTGCATCTAAAAATAACGTAGGACATTTTCTTTACAGATGTGAATAATACACACTGTAAGTCTTCAAGAAACTAGACAAGAAGAAAATCACACAACAACGTATTTTTATAAATCTTAAACAAATTTAGATGTTTCTATGACTCAAAGATTTACCACTACAACTGTGTTTTTTAAAGTGGAAAAGACCAGATATTCTGACACACTCTCTAGCAAAACCATTTGGAATAACTGATTCTAGCTCTCTACCAGCAATGACTTGGAGGATTTAACAGTGAATACTGGTCAGCATGGTTTCAGGACAGTAGGCTTCACCAAAGAATTTAATAGAATCATAGGGTTATTTAGGCTGGAAAAGACCTGTAAGATCACCGAGTTCAGCCTTTAACCCAACACTGCCAAGTCCACCACTAAACCACGGCCCTGAGGGCCACATGTGCCTGTCTTTTAAATACCTCCAGGGATGGTGAATCAACCACTTCCCTGAGCAGTCTGTTCCCATTTCCTTACAATAGGATGAGTGGTTTAGTTGGGGCATGAGAGCAATGCTCTTATACTTTGATTTTGCAAGGTTTAGGCTGGGGAAAAAACTTTGAAGAAAAACACTGTCATATGAAATGAACGAAGTTTGTATCACAATAATAAGTACACACCCACAGGTCACAAAATGAGGAAACACCAGCAAAATTGGTTTTTAGGATTATGCCAAGGAGATCCTAGCCAAATGCTATCCAGTGTTTGTTTCTACTGATTTATGCTAACATGGCCTCCTTCCCAACACAATGGGCAGATGACAGCAGGCATGGTAAGAAGGCTAGGCTATGTTCACAAATTGCCTGGTAAGATGGTCAGAATCCATCTGAGCACATTTTGTTAACCTGCTTGTCCTTACAAGTCTACCAGAGACTGATTTCTAGGGAGCACATTTGGACTTTTGTAAAAGGTAGGCACTGCACCTAAACTCCAAGTCAAAGCTTTTGTGGAAAGCAGTGTCTACAAGTCAAACATAGCATAGACAGGCATTCACTACAGCTCTATAGGCAGCTCAGCAAGTGATCCTCACTGTCTCCTTCATTATTTCCATTCCAGCCTGTCTCGCCTAAAATCTGTTAAGACAGTTGTGTCTCCGTCACACTTTCATGCAGTGAATACAAATCTGTCTTTCTTCTTTACTTTCAGGTAGGCTTTTAAAAAAGGCCAAATCCCAGAACATGAACAATCTCTTTTTCTCACTGTCCCAAAGATAACCTTCAAAAAAGTGTAAAATCTCTTTTACAATTCCAGAGAGAAACACACCTTTTCACTTCTAAAGGACAACAATGATTATGTTTTGGAAATGTTCTCAGGACACAGGTCTCCCTTTATCTTTGGCATGCAAAACCAGACTGAGCAGATGATACATCTTGAATGTGTAAGATTAAAACAAAGGACAGATAATTACATGTGAAGATATGCTTGCAGTATGGTGTCATTTTTCTCCTTCATTCACATCCCTACAATTTTAAACAATATAACTAGTGGTTTCAATAGGAAATAATTGCAGCATCCTCACGGTCCCATGCAGGCAAAGAGCTGCAGTCTAGTTTTCTCTTACACCCATAGAGAATTCTGTTTTGTTTTGACCTCTCATTACTTTCCCTCACACACTTGGCTCCAAACATCAAATTCTGCCTCAGCCCTTCAACTTTTATTCCATTGGGCTGCTTTCTTCTCTTACCATTATGCATTTGTATTGAACAGCTGGAACCAAGAAAAGGCACAATTAATTATTTTTAAATTTCCCAAAGAAAACTTCTTTATTTTTCTTCAGTTTGAAATTACTTTTTGGTTTGAGGAAAAAGAGGAAAAAAGTGCCTCCCATAAAACCTTGCATACATCTCAAAAACTTAATGGAATATTTTAGGTAAAACAACAGTGCAATTTTTGAAAACAAGGTGGGTTCAGGCTTTCTTCCTTTTATTTCTAAAATCATATAAAAAGTCTAAACAAAGTCACTGTTGCATCTTGGTGTGGAACTGATTTCTTTTATTATCACTGGAGAGCCAGAAGAGAAGAGGACCTCGACCCCTCAAATACCTATTAAGTTACCAGCCCTGTGAAAATCTACTTGCTGGATTAGCCTATAAGCTCCAGCTAAGCAAGAATGGAAGAACCACCCAGAAAAAGCATGAGCAAAAAAGAGCAACACCTGTGACACAGTCACAAACTAACAACGGGGTTTAGGGCAGATCAGGGTACATGGAGCAAGGTAAAGAGCAGGGAGTTCTAAGTATGAGTCTGACCAAGTGGAGAACAGTCAGGCACAAGGGAATATTAGTAGGACAGAACCTTGATAAGGTAGACAGGTCAGGAACCACCACGAGTTTTGCTGGATATAGATGGATCAGGATCTGCCCATGGTTTTAACACTCAGTTCCAGAAAAAAATCCCATCAAAATTACCTTCAGGCCACCCCTGGAAAAATCCCTGACTCAAAAATCCAAACCAGTATCTGCTTTGTGCAAAAACACCCCATCCAGTGCTCCTTTGAAGAGAAACAAGGTATAGAATAAGATATAGGACTTAACGGTTCAGGGCACATGGGTCGTTCAGAAACAGTGTGTAGAGGGCTACAACTGCAGCGCCAGTACCAGTCCTGGATCTCCACAGAAAAGCAAAGGACTAACACATCTGACAGAAAGAGTCTCCACACCCACAGTGCAGAGAGCCTTTAGAGAAATCCTACTTCTGTTGGATACTAGTTCTGCTAGCTAGGCTGCTAGTTTAGCACTCTGCCTGTCCAACCACTCACACACATATTAAGCAGAAAGGCGTCCTCTCTTTACAAGAGTAGGCAGTGATGCTCAGCATGCCCAGGACACAAGCCCAAAGCACCGACACATTAACAGGACAGTCACGGACAGCTGACCTCCACAGAGCATTTACAAGGCCCCAGGTGGACTGAAAAAATGGTGTGTCTCACTAAAATATCAACAACTGAAGCAATGAGTTCATGTAAAAATGCTACTTATTACAACAGAAGTACCTCAGGCACAAATGGGTTTTAATTAGCGTCTGCATACATGCACAGAACTAAGTCATACCTAAATTTTACAGCAGTACACAGAAAATAAGACAAGGCACTTAGGTACGTCAGATGATGTCTAAATCAGCTCTTGGTTCTTGAATATGCCCTTGTAAGAGTAACTTGACAGACGTATATAGTCACTGCTAACTATTAGATGCAATAGGTAGATTATTTTTCCCCTTAAATATAATTTGTTAAATCATTGTGATTATTTAACACAAACATACACTTTTACAAATCTCTATCAAACCCCAAAACTACAATGAAAATAGAAACTATAAACTGACAGAAAGATACATTCGCTTTACATGCAGAAATGTATTTTAAACTAAAGAGTGCAATATCCTTATTTTTCATCTGTGACCATGTAGTAAGTCGTAGAATCAGATAATCTATATCAGTCTGGGTTTAACTTAACAATATCAACATTTTACCACTTTTGCAAAAATAATAAGTTCCATCAAGCACATCTTACAATAATAAACTTTCTAATTTTCCACAGGAAAATGCTTTTTAGGGAAGCAGGAGAGAAAGAAGGAAGAAATGACAGTTAGAAACTTATTGTTTCAACCTTTCTCACCAAAAAAAATCCCTTCGGTGTAGGCGAGTGGGTTCCACAAGTAGTAAAGGGGCCTTTCGCCATCTACACAAAAGCAGGAAGTCCCTCATCCTGGAGGGATCAATAAATGTGAATTGCCCATAATATATAACAAAGTATGGCTCTGTCTTAAGTTTCTTCTTTGTATGTCACAGAAATTACTCAATATATGGACTTGTTTTTGGAAGAATGTCTAGTTGTATCCAAATATCTAGTTTTTCCTACACTTAAAAAAAAAAAAAGGGGAACTGAGTGAGATTAGATATATGGAACCTTGGCTACCCATTCATATTGGGGAATTGCAGAGAGATACTAACATGAATTTCTCTACTTATGAAATGGAGAAGATGGCATTAACTCTTTCACACAGGCAGTTCATCCTCTCAACTGTTTGATGGGTATTTGAGTTCAACAGATTTAACAAAAGCAAAAGAAAGAAACAATAAAGCATTAGGCAGCATGACCAAGCATCCTCTGCTTCTCAGTTACAAACCGACAAATCTGTAGCTCCAATTACAGTCTGAGTTCCATGTCATTATTGCAGTAGTTCTCTAGATAAGCATTCCCAAAAAGAAGAGGCTTCAGATCACCTATGTCTAACGCAATAGGCAAGCAGAATTAATGTAAAAATACGAACCTTTGAGCTGTCACCATACATCCTGAACCAAAACCGGGAGGCAGATGAACATTTCAGTTTGTTTTGCAATTAATTTTAAATAATATGTGATGTGCTCTGACCTGGTAAAGCTCCTACTCCTCCTTATTGGTTGATCCCCAAACTCCACAAGCTGAAGGAATGACAAATTTTGCTGTATTTCTACATGCATTACAGTGTGAGTCACAGTTAAACCATGCTCAGAATGAAGAATTCCTTGTAGGTGGTGTGGAAACAGCTAATTTGGTGAAAAGCTGTTATGCTAAAATGATCAACCGACAATTCAATTAGTGTATTATGCACTATTAGTATATCAGACTTCTTGACATGTTTTGGTGGCACATAACTTCTGTGAAGGCATCACCTACTTTGGGAATTGATTACTAACTTTAATCCATTTTTAAACTCCACCTACTCTGGGAATTGATTATTAACTTTAATAATTTTTAAACTCTCAAAACAACATTTAGAAAATTTGTTCTTGAACCTTTCCATGACACCAGTGGGCAGATCTTTACAGGGGCTGCACAAGTAAGAATACCCTGCTTACCCAGGAGTCAACAAGGCATTGACATAACCACTATTCAAACTGGTGATTAACTCATTACAAAGCATTCCCCAAGCCTGGCAAGTGCTGCACCAGAGCTCAGCATGGAATACACGTGAGACAGTGATGCCAAGGCACTGAAGCCAAACGGCTTTAGCCTCTCGCTGAAAGACAAAATTCTTCGGGTTGCTAAAGACTACTTGAAAGTCCCAGAATAAACCATCTCATCTCATCATCATGGTCCAAGCACCACTAAAAGCATTCCGTTGTACTTACTTTTTCCAGTCAAAACCAAGGGCACTCGGCACCCAAAATGTTCATCCTTTGTTCCCAGAGCCAAAATGCCAAAAATGCTGTTTAAAGCTGGCTTGATTTCTACCCCAAGAAGAAGGGACTAACCACTCCATCTTTTTGTTACGATGCTAACTGTACTGTGGGAAATTAAGCCATGCAGTCGTTTGGGATCCACAACCATCAAGTCTTGCATTATGAAAAAAAAGGAAACAAACCCTCCAAGGAGAAGTGACTTGGAGGGTCAGAATTTCCCAAAGTGGCCCTATGCACTCATCAGAGGAAGCACCGGGAAAGAGCAGTGAATTAACAACAGGTCTAAAGTGTAATGCAACATAATTTCAGATGTTTCTTAAAACCAAGGTTCAATACCATGTGAAAAATCCAAGAAGCATCTGCAATGACATTCCATACTTTCCTGGAGAAAGAGGAGGTGAGTGGAGGAGACCAGACAAAGAGATACTAAGCCTTTGTATTGGCCTCTTGTTGTTGCCCACATGTTGTGCACTTACACTTACCTGACCAAGGGCAGGGAGTGTTGCATATGCCATGGGCTGATTTATTATTCCTTTCTGCTTCATGATGAGCATGCGTTTTTGCTCCTCGCTCAGGTGTGCCATCTGAGCTGGCATCTGTGGCTGCTGGGACTGCTGCTGCTGGATGTATGGCATCATGGGGTTCTTCCCGGGATTTGCCATTGGTGGGGTCATCCTCTGACTCAGCTCAGTATTGAAATGGGTCAGAGGTTTGGTGTTGCCATAAGAAAGCATATTGGGCTGTTTGCTTAAGGAGTTTGTGACCAAGTTATTTGGCTGCTGACTGATCATGTTCATGTGATTTTGAGGGAGGTAGTTATTAATTGTGGTCTTCTGGGGATTGTTTGCCATAGGAGGCACTACTGGGTTTTGGTTGTTAAAGGCTTGAGAATACATCATTGGACTATTTGGTTTGTCTGCACTGAAAGGTCCTCCATAGGGACTAGATGGAGGCCCCACCGGTGACCAGCTTGAGGGCTGATTTGGGTGCTGTTGCTGCTTCTGCTGCATGAGCTTGGCTCTTTGCTGCTGCTGGGCTGCCATCTGCTTGAGCTGCTCAGCTGGGGACAGGTCAGCGCTTGGCAGGGTTACCGGCCCAGGCCCCGACCCTGCCACAGCCAATGCTGGGTTCATCAGGAAGCCATTTCCAGAGCGTGCCTGCGTCTGTCCGGGAGTGTGGGCCTGGCTGGGAGTCTGAGGGGACTGGACAATACAGTTTGCTGGTGATCCAGCAGGGACTGGGGCTGGTGGTGCACTGGATGCAGAAGCAATGCTGGAGGCTGTGGAGACGTTGGAAAATGGAGGACCGGAAGAAGATGGTCTGACCTGGGGAGACCCTAATGGGACATGAGCAAATGGAGAATGGGATGGATCACTTTTTACGCTCGCACTCTCCTGGGTCTCTGTGGCAGGCCTGGGAAATTCGGGCTCCTTCTTCTCTTCAAAGTCTTCATTGAACAAATCCTGTATATCATCTTCTGGGACAGTGTTTGCCAGCTCATCTATGAGCTCCTGCCACTCCTGATCATTTAGGTTAATGTCTGAGAAGAGCTTGTTCTGATTTGAAAGAGATGTTTCAGAAGTGTCTATGCAGTTGGAGTCATCCAAAGGCTCTTGCTTTAGCTCCTTGTTCTGCAGGATGTTAAAACTATCATCCAGCTCATTGCAGCCATTAACTGGGAGCTTTATCTCAGAAAGCCCACCATTTTCACCCAAGTCTTCTAGACCACTCCTGTGAGTTCCACTGTTCTGCAGGGGCAGAGGAGCTTTCATGTCAAGCTGGTGAAGCGGAGAAACAGCAGGCAAAGGCAAATTAATGGGCAAGCTGTTGATTGCCTCAATGCTTGGCACATCCTTTCGTATTCGCTTGCTGGTAGGAGAAAAGTTCCCATCACAAACTCCGTTCTGCTGTTCTCCATTGAGAGGTGAACGTGTGCCTTCCAACTTCCTTTTGACTGTCTCTTGAAGCTTAAAGAAAACAAGAGAAAAGAAAAAATTAACCATCTGCAGATGCAAAAAAAGTGCTCATGGGCACTGTGACAAGATACTCACCAAGCCAGTGACAATAAGTTTTAAAACTGATTAGGAAGTTTCTCTGATTTCATTCTTATGCCTTGATCAATTTAAAAACAGAGTCTAAAAAAACCCAAACAACCAAACACCTCCCCCTACCCCAAACCAAACCTTCCCTTGACTAGGAAAGCAGAACTGTAAAATATGTCTGTGCCTTCCAAGCTAAGTCTGTGCTAACTTCCAAGAAATTTAGGGAGCAAGTTGACTAATTCAACTTTTTAGTGCCTAATACAGGGATGAGATTTAAACAGTGTGCCTAACACAGTGAGGACTCTTAAAGTGGAACAAAAAAAGAAAAAAAGGAATCACTAAAATTTACTGTTCACTCTGGAATTTTTTTTGTTGGAAGTTTCTAGAAGCTTCTTAAAAAGTAACTGCAATACAATTGACTACTTATATTGAAATGTGTTGTTGACAAAAAAAATTCTTAACGTAGTTTCATTTGATTAGCCCTCTGTGCTTGGCTAACATATTGAGAATCACTTTAAAGGGAGGAAAAAATATATCCACCCTAGAAAATAGAAGGCACTTTGCATAACGTTAACTCAATCAAATAATGAAAAAAAAAAGGAAATCAGCTGTGTGCTAGGAGCTAACATAAAACATAAATAGCTAACAAATAATAGCAAGATAAGTCTCTGGAAAAGCAAATAAATTGGAATATAAGAATTTTATAAAAAATAGTGCATTAACATCAGCTTTCAGTCAGGTTAAAGAAGCATAGCAAAGAACTGTAACAAGCTACAGTCCTCCCCACTCACACCCAAGTTGATTCCTTCACTTATGTACCAGGCTAAAAAAAGCATCTCTCTTCAGCTAAGGCAAAAAACAATAGTGGGGAGGGGAGGAAGCAAAGAGGTCACAACTCTACCAAATGCCTTCAGGACACACTTGCATCCTTGATATTAGAACAATAGAAGACAAAATACTGAAAGATTTTATCAATTTTTAAAGTATTCTTACTGGTAGGAAAGTCCCAGATATGCAGCTCCCACCCCTTCCCTAACCTAGAGGTCCTCAACCTTCTTTCTTCTCACAGTCCAGATACCATTTATTTCTCCCATCCAAGAGGGCTGGTTCCTCTTGCATCCCATGTATAAGACAGGCAAGCAAATCTGTATCTTGCCCAGGTTTTGGAGGAAGTGGTTCTGGGAAGGCTGTACCCTTCTCCTGCCCCTCAGACCAGCATGGCCTCTTTCAGCACACAGTGCAGAGGGATGTGGCCGGCACAGGCATTGCTGCAGCCACAGCTGAGCATGCATGGGACACCAAGCTACTGGTGAGGCTGCTCTTCTGCAGAAAACCAAGCAGAAAGGCAAGGCTATGAGTCTAAGCAGACCATCAATTCCTTTATTTGCACTGGAGCAGAACAGCTTTTTTTATGTGGGAAAAAAATTAACATGTGAATAAGAGTCCTCAGTGGGTCACTGTTGGCCTAAGTGACCGAGACTTTGCTGCCCGTTCCACCTTGCACAAAGTCAGCCGTGTGCCAAGCTCCCACAGGTGTAAATTCCTCCACCTCTTGGCTTCTGCGGTGCCACATAGACCAGCTGCTCTGTGACCATAGCCTCTGCCACATGGCTGGTCTCCTCCTCTGGTGTCTGGTCTTAAAACCCTGAATTTGGAGAGTTGTGGATGTTCATCTTGGAGATGAGAAAGTCCTGGGCAGACCTTTATAGCACCTTCCAGTACCCAAAGGGCCTACAAGAGAGCTGGAGAAGGACTATCTACAAGTGACAGGACAAGGGGTAATGACTTCAAACTGACACAGTGTGCGTTTAGATTAGAAATTAGGAAGAAATTCTTCCCTGTGAGGATGGTGAGGCACTGGCACAGGTTGCCCAGAGAAGCTGTGGATGTCCCATCCCTGGAAATGTTCAAGGCCAGGCTGGATGAGGCTCTGAGCAACCTGGTCTAGTGGAAGGTGTCCCTGCCCATGGCAAGGAGGTTGGAATTAGATTATTTTTAAGGTCCCTTCCAACCTAGACCATTCTGTGAATTTATGCCTGTGCAGTACTGCAGAAGCTGTGCATATTCTGAATCTCTCCCCTCCCCAGTTCCTGGAGATGAGGGAACAGCATAGCCAGTGGTTTGCACCAAGAACTTCTCCCTGTGTTGCAGGCTGTGATGGGGAACCAGCCTGCAGCAATGTGGGGGTCAGGAAGGCTGTGAGCATGTTTTGGGCCTCCCTATCAAGTCCCTGTCACTGCATTCCCACTCCTCTCCCAGCTACAGCACCTCTTGTCCCCACGAGCTCTGCAGATGCAGGTGGGAATGCACGCTGTGCTACTCTCTCTAGATTAATGCCTGGCATAGTCAGGTTTATCAGCCATAGTCTGCAGGAACCCACCAGGCTGCAGAGCATGGAGCCCTGCAGGAGAGCACCACATTCTCATCTCTCTGTGCCACGGCAGCAGAGCTCTGCTAGCAAGTGGTGCTTGCCCAAAGGTGGTAATTGTCTCAATCTGTGCCAGTTAGCAGCCATGTGGAAAGGAAGTCAACATCCAGGACTAGTGTGAAGGATCAAAATCAGATCCCACAAAGGGACTTACGGTATGGTTCTCACCTCTGCTGCCTCCCTCCCCTAAAAACCCATGTTAAGCTGAACACCAGTGTGTGGCATTACAGCTCTCTGCTGCTTTTTGAGTTGTGTATCTGCTGTGCTGCAGAATCCTACAGCTGAGTTTGTTCCACTGATCTTTATATAACCCTGGATCAGACCCTGGAGACAGGAAAGGATGGTACAGATGCAGTAATGGCACCGCTTCGCAAGTACAGCAGCACAGCTCCAGGGCAAGAAAAGAAAGAGCATGAGCTGGCCTCAAGTGCAGGTGGTCAGTTGACATAATGGGTTACAACAGCATATTTAAATATTGCCCTAATGGGCCACTCACACAATTTACAGCTGAAATCACCCCTTTCAACTCCTAAGCCATCTCACTACAAAGCAGCTATTGCCACATCAGAAAAACATTCACCAAACAGCAAGTGACTCAAGACCAAGCTCAATGGGCATGCACAGGCAAAAACAGGATTTGAAGAAATGTTCAAAATGTGTCATGGCCCTTTACCCCAAGTTCATATTGACCAAATGCTGGGTTAAAGTAAGAACAGGACCTTGTGGCAGGCTTCTCATCATGAAGTAAAGTTCCTATAAGGAAAAGATGGGAAAAAAGTTTGTCTTAATGACAAGGCAGGCAGTAGTGAGAGTGATTATCTCCTGAGGAATACAAGCAAATTGACTCCATACATTTTGCAAGTTTGAATGAATCCTTTACAAAATATTGCTAAGAGTGATACACTTTCACATGGCTTCACACTTTCAGGTTTTAAAACATTTACTATTTTATCCTGAATCTGTCACCTTTTTTGTATATGAGTGTTTACCAAAAGAATCAAAACTATCTAGTCTGGCAAATAACCAGCCCTAAAAATATCAGTTCCTAAAGTTTCATCATGTGCTGGAACTTGGATGTCCCCCTGTACAAATATACAGTGATTTTAGTGAAAGAAAAAGCAGGCCCAGTATATAAATATTAATAACCATGTTTATTATGCATTACAACAAAAAGCAGCTTGACATGGAAACTATTTTCTATCAAATATGAAGCATACAGAAGTTGTGCCTTGTTGCAAAGAGAAATTAAATTAAACCTATTCTAAGTTTGTACCTCCACATTTTTCTCCTTCAGAGACTTTAGGATTTGGGGGGTTAACAGGCACTAATCTTTTTATTTTCTTTGTTTGCTCATTGAAAAACTGTAGGTAGACAGAAACTTAACACGAAAGGTTTGTTTGAAGGCAACATGCTGGGTACAACCTTTGCAAGTAGGGAAGCACCTTGATTCCAGCATTTTGGAGGAGTTGGGAGCCATAACAATAGATGCATCTCCTTTTTTTGAGGTACAACACAGAAATATTCTTATCAAATTATGTCAATGAAAACTTTCCTTTTCATATCTTGATTTCATTCCCAATCACCATGTTAACTCTTGGATGGTTTGGATATCCTACACTGAGCATATACTGGCAAACAGTTTACCACCACCAGGATTCCACAGTGTCTTAGACTAAAACCCCAGCACTTCCCCTTCCCTCTATAAACACAATCCCTGATGTAAAATAGTATCTTTTAAAGTATACTCCCTCTCCTTCTTAGTACAACTACATAGTCTGTGCATGTTTTACAGCATGTATTGTGAAGATATTAGCAGGAGCTGAGAGATTTATGTCTAGGAGCAGAAGACTGTTGACACATAAAATAAAAAAAAAGGAAAATATCAAAATCAAAGGAAAATATTAAAATAAAAGAACCCCCTTGCCAGCTTCATAAGCCTTTAGCTTTATTCACACAAAGTATTTGGCTGATGAATCTTCATTTCACAGCAGTTTTCTACCCCAAAGCAAAAGAGGGTGAAGCAGGACTCTCGATTCTTTATGTGCCTTTGGAGGAACTCCAGTTCCAGAGTGAGAAAAGGTCAAATTTGGCAGGTTGACTTTTTAAATTACTTTCAGTTGGAGGAGAGGCAGGGGGACAGAGGCTGTGCACGCAAACACACACCGACCCAAACGGTCTAATCCAACCCATCCTGAAATCCTGGGCAAAGCTTCTTGGACATGCCGCGACAGACCCAATAGATAAACAAGAGTGTGCGGAGGCTGCCGGCAGGGCTTTCATCTGTGAGGAGAAGCTGCTCTGCTTCATCTCACCAGCAGCAATTCATTTTTCAAAAGAAATGAGACAGAGGTACTGTTGTTATAGCAACAGCCGAGCCACTCGCCAGCCCATCCTCCACCGTGGAGCTGCCTTTGGTGGGTGGCTGTTCCAGTCATCCATGGGGAGTGACTGGAGCTGTGGCAGCAGAATAGTCCTTTCATTGCTCCTTAAAATACCCCCAACACAAAAACAAGGGGGAGGTGGGGAAGCCGAGAGGCTAAATTCTCTCTATGCCAGTAGAAGCTGGACATGATTCACAGAGTCTAACAGAGGTCCACTTCTCCTCTGTGAGCACCCAGATGAGGCTGATATCACTTTTACAGATGTTTTTGTGTACCAGCTACATGTAGCCACTGACTTTCCTCTCCCTAGGGCAGCTCCAGCCACTTCAGTACAAGCCAAGGGCAACAACTCTGAGAGGTCTGGTCCACTTGGCTCCCCAGCTCTGCTGGAACATGCCCTGCTCTGGAGCTATCTTTGCTCCCTGTGGGAAAGCAGAGAAACTAGCCAAAGCCCAAAGTCCATCTTCCTCAGAGAATATGCATGTTTACAAAAAACAAGGGTTATCATCTTCTCCACATGCTCTTCTGTGACTCTTTCTGTTAAAAATTGATCTTTTCAGTTCTTCATGTTGAATCAGTCTGGCCCACCAGTCATCACGACCTTCAGATCCTTTCCATGAAATGAATTCAAGTCTTGGCTCTTCCTCCAGGGTTTTTACTCTCCCTTCCATCAGTGTGTCTATTCCTGAGTTTCCCCCACCTTTCTTCTCCCTCCTTGTCCTAGAGCTTCTCCAGAAAGATCTTGATACTTACCTCCAACAGGGGGTACTTACCATGAGCTCTGCCAAACACCACCCCAATTCAGCAGTCTCCAACCTGCACCCTGATGACTGAGTCAAGTTTGCTACTTAACTTCTTGTGCTGCACTCAGATCCTATCAACAATTTAGGAAGTGTCCCCGGGGTGGCTGTGAAGTGACACTAAGCAAGTGGATTTGACATGACAGCATCTGAGATCAGTAAGGAATAATCAGCATTGCCATTTGCATGCCAGCAACTCAGCTTCAACATTTGAAAGGATTTTTTGCACACACCTCCTTGCTGTATCAGCTCTGATGCTGCCATTCTAAAGTCAGTGTTGCCATAGTGCCACTGCCTGAGGTACAGCCACATCTTGTCACCAGTGTTTTAAGTCCACCAGCTCCATAGTGGCCTCCCGATGACACTTGCTCCAGTGTCCTGCAGAGGTGGTGGGGAGCACAGGACAGCCTTTCAAAAACCCCTGTTGGAGCTGAACTCAGACAAGCAGCCAAGCAAAGTGGAGGTGAATTACATATCATCACTTTCCACAAATAAAAGTATTTCATGCATCCAACCACTCCCCTACTATTTGAACTTCCTCATGCTGCTGAAAGCATGGCACTGATGCCTGCTAACTCACAAGATGAAGCCTGACATAGTAAATTGATTTTGGAGCACAATTGCTCATTCAAAGCACATGCTGTGTTCTTCCACGCTAGGTGTCCTAGGTTAAAATATA
>VXAZ01004460.1:11004-84961 GCA_013399875.1 Gymnorhina tibicen | reverse complement strand
TAGAGAAATTAATTTCCCCACAAAACTCTCATTTAAGCTATTACCATTTATCTGAAATACATTATGAGTTCAAATATTTGAAAGTTAAGCTTGTTTTTATATATTAAATATCCTGCTGGAGAATTGCAAATAGTTGTTAGTGTAACTTAAGGAAAGTGTATTCTATCATATTTTCACCTTATCATACTGTATGTGCCAATCCCACATGATGTACCTCTGAACTTGTGTATAAGAGTTGAGATTTCAAGGGAACATTGACGTGGAAGTAATGTTCATTAATGACATTTTAGATCATTGTAAATTAAAAAGCACAGTCCGTTCAAATCAATAGCACATTGTGTGTTTTACATTAACTTCAGTAGGATCAATAGAATCCTAGATTGATAAACTGATTTTAAGCAAGCATGAGTAGTTGTATTTTAAATTTGCACTGGAAAGTGTGTTGTGAATTCCTTTCTCTAGTATTTCTTCTTTTTTTCACTTTGCATTACTGAGATACAGCTCTGTTCCAGTGATAGGCAATGAAGTGATTTTCAAAAATACCGGCGTTGCACTAAAAGAATTTTGTTAAGCAGCAAAATTTGCTTCTCCTGTCTACATCTGAACACTGCACAGAGTATACTCTGATGTCTCATCCAGTCTTACTGCTTCATACATGTTTGTGTGCAGAAACAAACAAAACAAAACATATCACTACACATGATATTGATATGTATTTACACACCAATTAATATATTTTTAAAATCTCTCCATTTCTTATCTCTATTTGCCTTAGCCTGCTTCCTACCTTACCTTGGACTAGAACCAAAGTAAATTTTATTTTAAATAGCAAACTTCCATGCCTTGATGTATGTCATTAAGAGTTAAGCTTAATATTTCTATTTTCAGAACTTGAGTTCTCACACTGACATCAGTATTTCTATACATGTGCATTCTTTTCTACTGTATAAGTCACATTGTTCAGTGAAGGAAAAGCATTTCATTTTAAAAATAAGATGTTAAACTTCTAAATTTTAAGTGCAGCTGCTCTGGGAATACTCAGTGACAGTAATTTCTGCTGTTCAAAAGTCCTCTGTTTACACCAAAAGTTGCTACAATATAGGAACAGAAAGTGTTTGTTTACAAATTGTAGGTCTGAGCTACAAGCATTTTCTGAACAGTCTAGGGTGTGCAAATTTATTTCTTTAGTGATTTCGCCTTTTCTTTCCTCTCCTCTCCTCTNTGTTTTCTCCTTTTCTTTCCTCTCCCCTCCCCTCCTTCCTTTTTTTTTTTTTTTTTTTTAATCAGGGAACTGTAAGAGCATTAATAATGCTCTAGAGTATATCCTAGGAGAAATACATGCTGTGAATTTTGAATTTATAGATTTTTCTCCAACAATCAGTACCCAGTGCTTGCTTACTTAGCACTGTGAATCACCTTCTTGATCATCTCAACATCACAAAATCTGAGATGTTCTGTGGGTGATGCACTGAGTATGACCACTATTCATGCTTACACACCTTTTCATCAGAAAGCCAACTATGTGCAGTCTATTTCCTGTTTTGTCACTGCAGTGTAGAGGTTTTAGGTAGAGATCTGGTCTTGAAGTTTAAAAAGTTCCTGTGTATCAGAGAACAATAACTGCAGATCTCAGTTTTTATGTGGGTAGTTAGGCATTTTGGGGTTCTAGGGCAGGCTCTTCTTGAAATGGATTTTTTTTGTCTCTGCTAAGTCAACATTAATAATGGGTTTGCTGTGTTTGTTACACCAAATATGCAGTCCGTATTTTTGAGGAGAGGCCTGCAGTGTTTTATAGTATTTAATTTTTTCTAAGTGCTGGAAGATTTGCATCCAGTTATATTCATTCCTCTAGTTCAGCCAAGAGGCAATGTGAGCAGTAACTGTTGCCAGGTCATTGTCAGCTGCAACAGGAAATCTAGGTAAAGTGAGAAGATGGAGAGCAGTCGAGCTGGTCTTACAAAGATCCAGAAAGATTCCTATGTATGTACCAGACTGATCAATTCACATCTGAACCTTCTATGATAAAGCAGATTGTATTGCAATTGCAAACTTTGCTTTTTTAAAATCTGCTAGTCAATACACATTTTCTCTGTAATTTTTCTTCATCCTCTGCTAAGTCATCTTGGCAACAGAAATGTGTACCAATATTTGTAGACAGTGCATCTCAAGTGTGTTTCAGTTTAGCTGATTCCTGCATGTTAAATATTAAAAAAGATTAAGAAATATTAAAAAATAATGCCAAACAAATGCCAGAAAACAATCAAACATGATAAAGGAAATGCATTGTATGCCTTTTACCAAATGATTTTATGCTAATGCCCTCCTACAGGAAGGACTCAGGTAATTTCACTGATTCACTTGGACCTTTGATATTACATCACAGATAATGGTGCCTTCAGCAGAAATGGTGAATGCCATGGAAAGATCCTAGAGAATGGTTTTGACATCTTCTTTCTTTTCTACAGTAGCAAGAAGCTGTTCATCAGATCCACTAGGCAAATAAGGTTACAGACGGTGTAGTTCAAGGCTGTTGCTTTTGTTCATGTCTGTTTTGCAAGACAAGAAGATGTGGACACAATTCAGAACTCCTAGTGAAAATCTTTACTGACTTAATGCACACTGAGCAATTATAGAGCATATGTTAATCTTAGCACATAGCATTAGAAAACAAGCTGCCATGAAAAAAAATTCATTCGTTCACCACTGCATACATGACTTAGAGTGGTATGTGTCCCTAAACACTGTGTAATCTGTCTGTGGGTTAGATCAAAGATAACCTCTGAGCCAGAAAGCTAGAAACTGCATCTTTAGGCTTTTAATCTCCCATTTTGTTTGTACACATTTAAATGTCCCAGAATAAAAAATCCAAATACAACAGAAAAAAAGGACATTACAAATCCCTAAGGTTTTGATCCTCTATAAATAAGCATTCCAACTGGGTTTCTGTTTTCTGTGAGATCTGTATTAATCACAATGAAAGTATCTCACATATGTCATCTCTTAGATTTGGAGTTTGAGAAGATGAATACTGTAAAACTGTTATTTTCTTGCTCAGGTCTATGACAGTGAAGTGTTCTGTGAGAAGAGTCATGTTTTTAAGTGGTCTTCTGTCATTGTTTTAACAGCTTGCTAAGAAAAAGAAAGCTGGCATTGTTAATAAGTGGCAAAAACTGACATATCTGGGGTAAACTTCCATAGTGTAGGCAGTGTTATTACAGCAGACAACACTGAGCACAGAGCACCATATGTCATGGTCCTGGTTACACTGGCTATTTCAAATCCATGATTGTTAATGAGGTCACTTATTGTTTAGTGCTGCACCCTGCTTGGTCACTTTTTGCTCTCTTATCCTGTCCTTAATACTCCTGAGCAAGACAAACATACAAATATCTGGACCATAAAGAACTTCTTCTGTCTTCTAGAACAGTTTTTTATCATTTCAGCTGTGATAGGTGAAAAAATTCATTGCATCAAGTGGAATGATTGTTCTCTAGGGTTTTTTTTTTTTCTTTTTTTCTCATGTGTTTGGAGAAGCTTCTCAGTAGTAATGTGAAATACTGATGTCATTACCAAAGTGCAATGAAAAGAGCAAAAGTGGCAATAACAATGAGTAGATTAAAGGCAAAGAGAATTGCCAGAGGCAGAAGAAAAATTATTTCCTTGAAATAAGGCATTTGTGTTGAGATTCCCTGAAGGACATGAAAGGGATAGGGAAGGAAAGATGACAACATGTCATGTCCTATTTGAGGCTTTCAAGTGGCTCTGTCATGAGGGTAGCGATAAAGCAGCAGGAGCAGAAGAAATCAATCTCTCTTGTTTCTGTCACAAATACAGGACTTCTTTTAGGTAATTTGTTTTGTTTATTTTGAGTACTGAATGTTGATAGACCCACTTTGCTGCTTGCTTCTGCTGATATCAGAGATGGGCCTGCTGGAAGAAGGACATAACAGAAATGGTCAAGAACATCACAAAACTGGTGGATATTCTGGGCATCTTATGCCACTGATACCAGGAATCCTTGTGCACCTTTTCTACATAGAAAAATCCTGTAGTAATTATTTTTCTTGTTGCAATAGCATTGCACTCTGTGTCTAACAATTACTTTCCCAATTATTGGGAAATGTGGACAAGATTTATCAACATCGCTAATTAAACTTTAAAATAGGCTGAAGCAAGTTTAGTGTGAATCAGTCCAAATAACTGAGTTGAAAACCCCCAAAAAATACTACTGATCGGGACTTGGTGGAAGCTGGGACACAGCATAAGTAGCATATGATATTTCTAATGAAGTTTTTTCCAAAGATTTATTCTAACTTAGATCCTACACATCATCCTATCTTCCTTTTTTTTTTTTCTTTTTTTTTTCACATCCTGTAAGTGATTTTTTGGCTTCTGGGAGTGACACCAGAACATCACTGTACTGATGGTGAAAGTTAACAATTCATGACAGTACCCCAGAAAACTGTGATAAAACTGTCTTTGGCAGCCAGAGACTATAATCAGGAAAGGTGACTTGTTTGCTTCATGGTATGTCCTGCAAATATTAGAGTTAAAGAGAGCTATGCATTATTTTGAAATCCACTAAGAATAAAATAACCAGAATATGATTGAATTGTATCTCTTCATACATTAATTTTAACACTATAATTGAGGAAAAGCAAGCTCATCACAGATAATAGCAAATTTATTATAAAATAAATATACTGCGCAGTGACTACACCTACAACAAATGAATTTTGGGAGGAAAAGAGATGTCACTCATTTAACCATTAACATCTAAGAACACTCATACAAACTTCATTTTGTGATGGAGCATCTTATCTCAATAGGCCTCATGTAAATTAGTTGAAATTTTATTGGTACTAGCAGCTTGAATACATGCCCTTACAGCAAAATGATGGAAAGCTATTCAGTAATGTATAAATATATAAATAAATTATATTGAATATAACAAAACTGAAACAGTTATCTACATATATCTAAATCTCATGCATGGGCTTTATGCAGACAGCAGTACAGCCCAGTGTTCTATACCTTGAATCCAAAGACCGCACATTGGGTATTAAGTTGTTTGCAGGCATCTGTAGTCTCCAGCCATTGCTAAGTGCATGCAATACCATCAGTGACTGATGGGATGGTTTTTCAGCCAGCAGAAGAATGTTGTACTCAAAACTATTCCTTTTAAACTTTAGGTACAGGGAAATAATTTAGCCGAAAGTATTTCCTAATCTTAAATTGTTAACCAGTTATAAAAATATTAAATCTACTTCAGACATTTCATTTGAGATTTTTTTTCAGCAATTAGAACTCTCATTTAGATCATATATTAGGTTTATGCCATATATTAAGATTAAGGTTCCATCAGTAGGGATAAGTTTTGATTATTACCTTAATTTGTTATATTCCGTGGTGACATTAGAGAACAGTGTGGGAGTACAACAAAAAAACCCTAATACAATAGAACTGAACAGAGGAATTTCTTTAAGGGCTGGAGTACAGAAATATCACACTCTACAAAGCATTATGAACAAATTCTTCAGCTCTGTTGCCCAAGTCTCATGCCAGTACCAGTCCTTTAGCTTTGGTGCATCTGTTCTGCTCAGTATTATTCATTTAGCAGTTCATTTGCTAGCCTTTTTTCTAGTCCTCCCTGGTCCAGTTTGAATTTTTACTCTTTTTTCAGGGCAAACACAGGCCACTTACTGCAATTCCCTGTCTTTTAAGGCGGTTCAAATGATGCATACAACCATTTGCATGGGTTGTGGGATGGGTGCACAGTCCAGCTGACAGTCAGTAATGAGCAGCATCCCTCTGGTATCACTGTTCAGGCCAATATGGTTTCATGTCTTTATAACTCTGATGGTGGGACAAAGTGCACTCTCTGCAAATTTGCCGCACCCCACAGTTGACGGGGACAGGGTGGGGAAGCAATTAATGTGACAGAGGACGAGGCTGTTCAGTGGGCCCTCAACAGGCTGGAGAAATGGACTGACATCTCATGAAGGTCAACAAAGCAAGTGCAAAGTCTTGCAACTGGTATGGAATAAGCCTATTCAACATCAAGTCTGAGGGATGGCTGTGTAGAAAACAATTTTGTAGAAGAGCTGGGGACATGAGGATTCTGCGGAGAACAAGACGAGCTTGAGCCGAGGCTGTGGTCTGGCAGCAAAAGCAGCACTTGACATGCTCAGCTGTATTAGCAAGGCAGCAGCCAGCAGGCTGAGGGAAGTGATCTTTTTCCTCAATGCAGCACTTGTGGGACTAAATCAGGAATATTGTGTCCAGTTTGGGGCTCCCCAGTGCAGGAAAAGCATGGAAGAACGGAGCAAGTCCAGCAAAGGATACAGAAGGTATCCAGGGGGTGGACAAGGAGAGTTTGAACAAGCTGAGCTTGTTTAGACTAAAGATGAAGTGGGTGGGCCTTGGGGAGACCTTATTCCTACCTGTGAATACCTGATGTGGTGGAGCCAGACTCTTCTTGCTGATGGAAGCAGTTGGTTGAGAGGTGGTGAACATAAGTTGGAACATATGAAGTTCCAAATAGATAGAAAGTAAAACTGTTTTTGCTGATTGGGCACACAAATACTGGAAAACAAGCTGAGTGAAGCTGTTGCATCAGCATCCTTGGAGGTACACAAGACTAAGCTGTGCACTGCCCCAATGAACCTGATCCAATCAAACCTGTTTTGAGCAGGGTATTGTACTGGATAGACCCCAGAGATCACTTCCAACTTAAATTTTTCTATGATTCCGTGGTTGTAATGTCACCATCTGTGCCCACCAGACCTGCCCTTTCAGCACCAACCAGTTTGTCTGAACAAGCTTGCATCTGATGCCCTTATGTCATGAAGTCAAAGCCACTGCTGCTTTGTTGTTAATATGGAGACCTTTTCTGGCTTAGACATTGTAGAGCAGTCCTTGTACAAGATGCTTTAGGAGAAGTGGAGTTCCCTGGAACCACTCCGTGAGTTAAAAGCAGGAGAGAGAAAGAGAAGAACAGAGAGGAGTGGAGGAAAAGCAGTGAAATGTCTCAGGTAATACAGTGTCCTTTCTGCTGGAAAATTCTTAAGTAAAACTGCCAGTTTTTTCCTCAGGCAGTGTTATTTCTGCATGCACTCGAGCCTCTTCTGTTCACTCAGCTGACAAGTATCTTTACTATCTCTCACACTTAACACTGCGGTGCCAGCAGGCTGGGATGCATTTCCTTCCATCTCCTGCTATAAACCAGAACAAAAACTGTCAGCAAACTTGTAGTTATACAGCCAAAACTCAGTCTTCATTTGTGGCAGCAGTGCAACAGGTGATACTAAACCAGATAGAAGCATCTTGCTTATGCTTCTGTGTGCATTATAGCCCAGGATACTCATCTGTAATACAGAAACGAGGGTATATGTTTTTTGTATGTATTGTCTCTGCACACAAGCTGAACACAGCCTTGCATGTTCACTCTCTATTGAAGGAAATGAAATATTTTATTCAACTATAAGTCCAATTGATTTTGTGTGTGCAGTGATTTTTATGGACCAATAATACCGAAAAAATTTAAAGTAGGAAGGAGAACTAGTACTTGTAAATGCTGATAGATGAGGAGACAGCCATTTGTGTGCTTCTCCCAGACGTGCCTGGATTGTGTGACAGCCATTGCTGTCATTCAAGAAGTGGTTTCAATTAGGCTTCAAAAAGATTGTTATCAGCTTTTTTGTTTCATTTTTGAGGTTAAAAGGTGCTTTCTGGTTGGAATCTGAGTAGTAGAGGGGCCTGTCTGGCTTTGTTGGCTGAGTGACATTCTAAAGGTTTCTACAAACCAAAGCTGCCTTAAGTTACTGAGATTGTTTTATTACTTCAGATAACAGACTCAAGGCATTCTGAAACATTTCCTTCCAGTTCTCAGACTTTGCATCCAGAAGCAAGCTAAGAAGAGCCCCAGAGAGGAGTTTCTGTTCAATGCAATTGAAGACTGCTCTTAATAGTATCTTACTTAATTTGAATTTTAAATGTTAGCATGAAGCAGTGGTATACTGCATATTGCTGCAAGTTCATTATTATTATTTATCTCAAAGTTGGTGGTAGGCTCTCTGTGTATGTCAAATGAAGTCATTCTAGTCATTTTCAGGTACATGCCACAAAATTCAAGCCTTTGTGCTCAGTTAGTTACTGAGCAGATAACCATGGTAACCATATTACCATTTTAACTCTGCTCATCATTTAATCTAAGTAGCCAGGTGAGGTGCTCCACTACCATTCAGAGTCAGCTCTGAATCATTATGCTATAAGTAAAGGTTTCTGCAAGTAGTCAGTATTACAAGAAAGTGCTACTTCCTTTTTTGGCTTGCCTACCATACTCAGAAATATGTATTCAAATGAATCATCTTCCTGAGGATGATGCATAAGCCAAAAGGAACACAGTAGAATATTCTTATCCCAAGGGAAGCCTTCTGGCCATGTTTCTGGAAGAGAAAAAAACAAGTTGTGCTTTGAACAAATGTGATTTACAGCCTTCAAGACACATAAGATGCAGAGCCTTAAACAGCTGAGTTTTTATGGTCACATTTGCAAGAATGATTGTTCCCAGTTTGTTACATCTTGGGTTGTGTGGAACCTGTACTTGTCATACAGCATGAAAAATTGCAAAGTTGCTGTATTACACTCTGTTGCCCTACACAGACATTCCTTATTTTGTAGAATACACAGTGGTCAGCTTCCTTTATTCCTTGCAATCAAAAATTTAAGGAAGTCTGAAAGCTAAATAGCAATATATGCATCTGCCACTGCCACTCTCTTATTTAAAATTTCTTTTTCCATGATTCCTTGGCCTCTCATCCTTGCATTCATTTCTGTCTCCGTTACAAAAATGTATTCTTTTATTAATTTTAATTTATTTTTTGTAAATCTGTGCTTTTTGTTATCAACTTCTCTTAACAGGTAAGGGTGATTTACTTTACTTAATGTTAGTCTTACAACTAAAAGATGTAAAGATTATTTGCAAGCTCTTCTAATTGATTAAAGTGTAAAGTCAGCCTGGCAATTTTGTTTATTGCCATAAGGTTTACTGATGCTACTTAGCCTTAAATACATTGCCAAATGACTGATGCTGAAACAGAAACATCTTAATAGCTCTGCTGGCCCGTGTGCAGATGAGCAGTGTCTATACCCAAATTCCAGAAGAAAATCCAGTTGTATTAACTGATGATGTGCAGGAAGCAATTTTTCCCATGACGTGAGAGCTGTCTTGCAACTTTTGCTTCTCTAGTTTCTGTCATGTGCAATGGGATGGAAGAAAATCCTATGGAACATACTGAAGTAGGAGCTGAGACTGTTGACTGAAATGTAAATGTGGTTTCCCAGATAAGTGCTGTAAATGGGAAAGATACAGTCTCAATCTATGTAGTCTGAAAAATGCTCATCCAGTGAATGAAATGAGCAACTCTGCTAACAGTCGAGTTTTGCTGATCAATGTTTTTGTCCAAGAGGGATCCTGCAGCTCAGGGACTCCGTGTATCTTCGTTGCAGCTGTGTCAGCAGAACACTGGAGTGCAAACTCAAGAAACGAGTGTTACAGGCAACTTTAGTGACTTCATTAGAATTCACAGAGTCAACCATTTGAACAAACTTTTCCTGATCTAATCTGTGATCTGAAGATATGCTTTCTGTTATCTGTTTAGAAACAGATAGTCTGTTTCCAAAACGAGTCAAGCTTTATTTTTCTTGGGCCTGGAAATCTTTGTTTTAAGAATCATATACTGCTTTGTAAAGAAAGGAGAATAATTGTATAAACCCATCTTACTGTGTTTGTGATAGTGGTTGTGTTCATTCTAGGTGAAATAGAAATCAAGCCACGTTAATTACGCATCAGGCACAGTTCATATCGGTGACAGAATGGTTCTGTGTTGGAAAGGTGGCGTCAGCAAAAACCTGTTAGTGCAATGGAAACTGAGAAGTTGGGTGTGATTAGCTCAGAAGAGATTACTGTTCTTTCTCTTAATTGCACTCTCTGTGAATTACAGATGGATTGCATCTTCAAATTTTTTTGTGGCTTCGTTAAAGTCTTGTTAGAGGAGCAAGTATGCGCATGGGTTTTAGTGATATGACAGACAGCATTTAGATTTGGGGTTTCTGAAACTGAAAAGACCTAAGCTTAAATTAGATACTTAAACTTATTTTCAGTTCTTAGTAATTTTTTTTTCTCCTCAGAATAGTAACATAAGAACAAGGTTGATTAAGATCTCTGTATGAATAGAACACATATCTTCTGATATAATTTCCAATTTGCCTTACCCAGGGAAACTCGAGGAAGTGGCACAAATTTTCTTTTATTCATATCAGAGCTACTCCTTTTTCACAGCACATGCAACTGCTTTAGGAAGTTTACAGTGGTGCCAAAACCATGCACTGTGATTTCTGCCAAACATTTCCTTATGTTGAGAAAATATTTTACTAGTTAATTATCCTAAAATTAATCAGGATTCTTTTCAGCTATGTAGAATCAGCTTTCTTGAAGTAAGTTTTCCTTAAAATGTGTGGTAAAGTATAGGGCATATGTTACACAGCCCTAGAAATTAAAGAGTGCTGTGAAGATACTTACATTTTTTTAAACACTAAGAAGGAGTTGAAAGTCATCTTCCTTACCCATCAGATTTATTTTCTCCTGAATCTCTTTACTGCTTAGCAAATTTTATCCTTGACTCATCCTACTGAAAAGACATTGTACAAAATCACATATCTGTTGATTAAAAAAATCAACTCCAGCTAACATTCATACCATTTTTCTTCCTATATAGTTTGTATTTTGCTAACATCCTCTTTTGTCTTGCAGGTAAAAATTTTCCTGGCTAGTCAACATATTTTCCCGGCTAGTCAACGTAACAAAGATATTAGCAATTTCTGAACAGTTGTTGGAATAACCTGGGAAACAAGGAAATGTCATTATCCTGAATTTATAGACAAGGAACAGAGAAACAGAAATCATTACCAGAGTCAAGAGTCAAACAAGCTTTGCTTTTAAGAGGGCCCAAATTTCACTCTGCCTCAGACAGTACATGTGGCTTATAGTGTCAGTCCCTCTAACCCACATTACACATGTCCTCCAGACTCAGGCTGTTCTTCAAAAGAGAGTAAGTCCAAGTCATGTTAAGTCCTGAACATTGTTCTATCTGTTGAAGTAGTGTAACAGCTTTGTAAGCCTCTTGAAGTCACCAGGCTCCAATATAACACAGTACAAGGAAAAAGAACTCACTGCATGTGCCAATAGTTTCCATTGGCTGTTATAACACGTCTGCGTAAATGCAGAAAGAATTGTCTTCATGGATGTGGCTGTACACATCTGTTAAACTGAGGTTCAGGTAACTGGACAGGTTATATAAGAAAACTCAGAGTTTTATATTGGTTGGGTACAACTCATGCCCTGTATGTCATGGTGTGTGAATTGACAGATACAGATAGCCAGGGACACCACAAAACCACAGCCAGCATGCAGAGTAGATTATATCATCACCTTGCTAACAACACCAGGCAGCAGAGACACACGTGGATACAGGCTCTGGTAGGCTCAGCTCATCCTAGTGAGTAGAGACACACGGGGCACAGGCTCCATCAGGTTCAGGTCATCCTAGAGGGAAAGATACACAGGGACGTGGGGTCTGTCAGAGTCAGATTATCCTAGTGGGCAGAGACACAGAGGGACACAGGCTCTGTCAGGCTCAGTTCATCCTCCAGACAGTGAGGGGGCCCCACTGCCTGCCCCCAAATAAGAAAGGGCTTTGCCACACTCACTTTATTGCAAGGCTGTGCTTTCACACTCCCTCTCCCCCAGCAGGAGGTTCAAGCATGTCTGTGAGAGTGTCTCTACACAGGAATTCTCAGGACTGGCAGAAGATGAATGCTAGGCTAGTAAGTGGTGTTTTCCCACACTTACATTCATAGTATTCCCAGATGCAAGGTACTTTGAGTGAAATTATTCACTCTTTACCAAATCTTCTGGTTTTAACCCCTTCCTCCCAACACAAGGTGTAATGCTCAGTGGAAGGAATATCTTTTAATGTTCTTGCAGAATATGCGGGCCTGCTTGAAACAGTAAACCAAGCCTCCTCAGGCACACTCAAAATTTAGACGCTGGACTCCAGTAAAGATCAGCTCAAAAGGCAAAAGAAGTAGAGAACTAGGAGATAGTAATTTCTTTTCTTTGACATTAGCTTGTCTTCTGCTTGAAGACCAAGATCCATTTTCAGAGATTCTTTGTTAACCAGATAATTTATCAACCTTTAAATTAAGATCTTACAACATGAAAGGAAAGCACATGAGCAAGGCATAGACAATAGTCTCCTTGCTTTTCAGCTGCTTGTGTCACTTCACACCAGTGCTCTGTTGTGTCACTTGTCAGCTGTGTGCTTCTGCCATGGTGTTAGGCTACCTACTGAGAGTGCAGACGAAAGAATCCCTCATAGGTTTAAACCAGCATGTCAGGAAAATCAGCAGCATGCAGGCATATGTTGCTTCACTTCCATGTCTTGGTTTTACAGTTCCTATTTTAGGACACACTCTGCAAGACTTTTTGGTAAAGAGAAAGGTAGAAAGGGGTAGTCCATCAAGAGAGTAAATAGTTTCTCAGAATGGTTAAGTAATTACTTTAAAAACCCTCCAATTACCAATAAATTTTTATTCTGAGTCAAAACCTTTTTCTATCTTGAATCTTCCTACAGAATTATTGCCAACTGAATGTGCCTTGATTTTATATGTAAATGGATCCCTTTTTGATTCAAACAATCTAAGAGAATATGAAGCACATAGTTAATGGAAGTTCTTATAAAATTTTTATGCAAACAGCAATGCCCAGTGGTGTTTGTTATAGTCATTATGGTACGGTGATACCAATCCTCACTAATTTACTGTGACTCTTCTGCTATTTCATAGTTTTCATAGCAGCCCTAAAACTAGAATAATGAACATACCAGCATGTCGGCTTCACTAAAAGAAAAATAAATCTAGCCAAGCTTAAAATATGTTCAGGATGTAAGGAAAACAAGAAAAGGAGCAGACTTTCACAATTATTTAGCTCTAACGCATGATTTTTGAAAGCTTAAGTTTGTCACTGTCAGTCTTCTTTGAATGCACTAAAAGGAAAGCTGACAGACTGACACCCACTCATTCCCTGGTGGCACTGCAACCAATGCAAGCATGGGTGGAGGGACAAAAAGCATTTTGTTTTTCACTTTACCATCTCATTTCTTCACTGGGGGTAGCAGCCTGTCCCTAACATGGTGCATCCTAAGAATTATTGCAGTGGGCTATTTTGCAGTACTCCAGAGTGCTAGTACTGATTAATTTGATTAATTACATTCTGGTCATGAGGTACAAAAGGTAGGTCAAATTTTTATACTCTCTTGGGCTCAATATTCAACCAATTGCTACTTTTGCACTAATTTTATTAAATGTGAATTGTTACAGTGAGAGAAAATTCAACATTATTGATGGATGACACAAAACTCCTTAATTGCTTACTATAACAAATCTTCAGCTGATAAGGAGGTAAGTATCCCATTTTAAATTGAAATAATTTTAACAGTCTACGGAAACATTTATGAAAAGTAAAAACAGCTTTTAAAGATATTCAGTACATTAATTTGATTTGTATTTGATTTTCAATGGGATAAATTTGATCTTTATTACTGCTAGGGATTTTAATAGAAACCTAGTTTTCAGAGCTGTTATACACACATTTGTGTACATTATGAAACTGTTAGGGTTTGTAAGCATGACTTATTATTTTCACATTCTTTCCTTGATTCTTTTAAGAAAAAAATCAATGACTTACAAGGCAATATTAAATACTTATTGGTGATTGTGTTCTCAGCTTTTCATGCAAGGTAGGCCAGGCCTCTGAATGCTGTGCTTTGTTGTAATAGATGGGTCTCATCAGGTGTTTACTGAACTGACAAGGTTACCTCTCCACTAATTCAGAGAATTCTAAAATGAGTCTAAAAAAGCCAGACGTGTTTCTTTACAATACAGAAAGAACAAGAACTTACATGACGTGTGTTTTATGAGCTTTGAGGAAAGACTAAAATTATGCATTTGGACTTACACACACACATATATGTGCACATATATATTTATATATATTTATATATATGTAGCTGCCACTTGCCAATTTCTCTAGACTCTTATCCTGCTTCCCCTCAGAAACTACTTCCTTATTCCTAGAGACAAATGAGGTAAAGGTGTTAAGGAAAAAGAGATTTGTTCCCTCACATGTTTCAGACTTTGGTACTGCATCTTCTTGGAGATAGAGCAAATTTTGTCTCTGCTGTCTATGTTTTAGGCTGTGCCTACATTAGTATTTTGTTTCAGAGCAGTTGTGGTTTTCAAGCAATTTCCCTGATCATTGCCTGGGATGGTTCTGGTTGCAGAAAGACTCAGTTACCTTTGCAGCCTTTGAGTTTGCAACCTTTTGGCCTTAGCTCCAGCTGTTTCAGCCTACTGATTTGTTGATACCATAGCAAATTGCTTGTTCGTTGGCCCTCCAAAAGCATTGTGTAGGGAAAGGATTGGGTGGCCTCTTTTGCCTTCTCTGTCTTTTGTCACAAACTGTATTACATTTGGGCATGCTGGGATGAGTACTCCTGTTCTTTGGTCTTAGAAGTTAAATAGTTCTAGACTATCAATGCATGTTTAGGATACAATCTAAAAGTAAAAAAAGTTTGCAAGAGTAAGTCACAGTCACAGAACATCAGACCACAGAAATCAAAACTTACACTGAAAGATTGTTTGTTGACACAAACCAGCTGCATTAGTGAATGTGTATAAAGATGAATAATGCAGTAGAAGACCTCATCAGAGGCTAGATTTTTGCCACTTTCCCTTATTCATTAATTTCATACTTTGCCCATCCTTGAACATGAGTCACCTCCTCCCTCCAGTACAGGGACAAATCCCATTTAACATCTTCATTAATGACCTGGGTGATGAGCCAGAGTTTTCAGCAAGGTTTCAGATGATACAAAGTTGGAAAGAGTACCTGATACACCAGTTGTTTCTGCCACCAGTTGTTTTTGCTGCTGTTCAAAATCTATGGGTCAATAGGAAACCCGTTGAGTTAAGCATGAGCAAATACAAAATCCTACACCTTGAGAGGAATAACCTCTGGCATCAGTAAAAGCTGACAGCTTTGAAGAAAAGAATCTGGGGGTCCTGGTAAATGATGAGATGGCCATTAGCCAGGAATAGGCCTTTGTGTCAAAGAAGGCTAAAAACATGGGCTGCATTAGGACTGCTGACAGCAGGTTGTGCAAGGTATTCAACCCCTTTACTCAACACTGGTAAGACTCAGCTGGAGTTACTTCCCAGTACAAAAAAAGTGTGGACATACTAGATAGAGTGTAACAATGGGTCACTAAGATGACTGAGGCTTGGCTTAAAGCATTCAGGGATACCAGGAGAGGCTGAGAGAGCTGAGAGGGTTTATCCTGGAGAAGGGAAAGCTCAGGGGAAATCTAATCAATCTGTAACTGCCTAATGATGGAAGAAAATAAAGAAGATGAAGTCATACCCTTCGCAGTGGTACCCACAGACAGGACAAGAAGAAATAAGCACAAATTACATTTCCACTTGGAATTATGAAGGATGTTTTATTTCTGTGATGGTGATCAAACACTGGATCAGATTGCCCACAGAGGAGTGTTGACTTTGCAGCCTTCAGGATATTGAAAACATTACTGGACGTGGCTTTGAGCAATCTGCCATAGGTGACCCTGCTCTGAGCAAAGGGGATGGAAAAGTTCCTCTCCAGAGGTGCCATCCACTCTCAGGTATTCTGTGAGTCTGTAATTTTGGTGTGGAAAAGGTACTTCAGGCTTCCTTTCCTAGCTGTGGGGCTGAGATGACATCCTTTTATGCTCACCTGGGCTAATACTTTATGAGTACTTCATCACGAGCAGACATTCTAGATCTATCTTCCCTTTCACATGCTGCTCTGGTATTGCAGCTATGAAAGAAAATACATGTCTGCTTGTACCTAACTTACAATAAATTGAAATTTTTCATCAACTTTTAATTTCAAAATGTCCAGGTAGCAGCCATTTTCTGACTCAGAGCATCCCTTTTGAGTTACATGCTGTGAAACCTTTTTACCTCTGGATTACTTCTCTGTGTGTTTACATTCTCCCTGTGATCTCTTGAGACTTAAAAATGCTTTTCTGCTCATCTATTTCTGAGGAGCTGAAAGGGAGTGCTGTGAGAGCCGCCTTCAGTTTGAGCAGATGACAAGGTGGAGGCAGACGTGAGAGATGCTGTTCCTGCAGAGACAGAGTAGGCTGTGGCCGTTTGAAAAACAGCTGGTCACATTGCAAATAACTGCCTTAATACTGGAGCACAGGCTGCTGCAGCATTTAAACCCTTATGAGGCCTTTCTCTAAAGCATAATAGGTTTTTCTTGATGGATTTTAAAAGCACTGTGTAGTAAATAAGTTATAGGATTACACTGACAAGCTGAGAGCCTGCGAAATGCCCTGCTGTTCCTTGAAAGACAGACCAGTACCTCAGGGACCCAGGTCCTGTCATTGGTCACCAGAAAGAAGAGATCAGTGCCTGCGCCTCCACTTTCCCCCATGAGGAAGCTTAAGACTGCAGTGAGGTCTCCCCTCAGTCTTCTCTCCTCCAGGCTGAACAGACCAAGTGACCTCAGCTGCTCCTCACACAGCTTCCCCTGCAGACCCTTCAACGTCCTCGTGGCCCTCATTTGGATGGTCTCTAATAGCTTAATGTGTTTTTTTATATTGTGGCACCTAACTGGGTTGAGAACTGACTGTCAGAGCTGAGAGGGTTGTGATCAGCAGTGCAGAGTGCAGCTGGAGGCCTGGAGTCAGCGGTGCTCCCCAGGGGTCACTACTGTGTCCAGTCTCGTTCAGCATATTGATCAGTGGCCTGGATGAAGGGACAGGTTTGCTGATGACACAGGACTGGGAGGAGTGGTTGATAGACCCGAAGGTGTGTGAGACCGGGACAGGCTGGAGAGTTGATTGGAGAGGAACCTAATGAACTTCAACAAAGGCAAATGGAGGGTCCTGCAGCTGGGGAAGAATAAACCCATGCACTGGTGCAGGCTGGGGCCTAACCTGATGGATAGCAGCTCTGCAGAAAAGAACCTGTGGGTCCTGGTGTGCTCTTGTGGCCAAAAAGGCCAGTGGAATGCATTACAAAGAGTGTGACCAGCCAGTAAAGGCAAGTGATCCTGCCCCCTCTACTTTACCCTGGTGAGGTCACGTCTGGAGTAGTGTGTCCAGCCCCAGTTCAAGAAAGGCAGGGAACTACTGGAGAGGATCCAGGAAATGGCTAGGAAGATGATTAGACGACTGCCACATTGCTCGTATGAGGAAGACGGCTCCTTCAAACCCCTTCCCTTTGACCAGAAGGACTGATGAGCTCATTCCCAGGGCTCTGTAATCCTTCTTGATTCTCTTCAGACTGCTCCTGGCTGTATCACTGCCACCCATGTGAAACAACAGCGCTGAGTAATAAGTGGTCTGTACAGGGCGTAGTCTCTCAGTGACATCCCTGACATGATCCCCCAATAAACAGCACACCTCTCTACACAGTACATCAGGTCAGCGCATGGGTGCCTCTGCTCCTGCCAGAAGAGAGTCCCCCACTACTATCACCTGTCACCTTTTCCAAGCTGTGCTGGGTGTTACGTGGGCAGGTCAGGCTGCTTTACTGGTGGTTATACAGCAAGCAGACCAGGCTGCCTTACCCAGCCCCAGCATCTCTCCTGATGTGATGGGTCTTCACTCTGCAGAACAGTGAAGTGGTTCTGCAAGGGCACCTCATGCAGTGGGCAAGTCCATTCCTCTGCACGTCCTTGCACTGAAGGCTTCTGTTCTTCTGCATTATTGGCCTGCTCCCTTCTCTGTGTGCTGGTGGGGGAGTTTTGGGCTGTCTGGCTGTGGACTGTGGGCACACTGCAGACTGCATTCAAAGCCGTCTATCTAATTACATCTCAGGCTCCCTGAGGGAGTTAAAACCAGGGTTGCTTCCAGAGGCGATTATATGCTCCCCTCACTAACATTTGGAGACACTGAGTGGACTATGCTTGGCAGAGGGCTTCTGAAATTAATTTACATTAATATCAGACATTTTTAGGTTTAAAATGGTTGATGCATGATTTTTTCCTTAGAAATACCTAGATTTTAGGAAATGTTCTGTGTCAATACCACACTGTTTCTCTTAAGTCTGTTATCTTGCCTCAGGCCATACTCTTCATTTTGCTAGCAGCATTCCTCTCTCAGGTGGAAGCTGTCCCTGAGGGCAGTTTTGAAAAGCAGAACACCTTTCCCACAAGTTCAGTGCATGGAAATCTGCAGTAAAAGCTGCAATGTTCAGTGTTCTACTACTAGCTGTGTGTTGCCTCCATAGACACAAATCAGCCTGTTTACGGACCACGTCTGTGCTTGGACTCTGTCATACACAGAAGTGCAAGCTCGTGATGTAGGACTATCAACACTGCGGCAGCACAGACGTGGCTACAAGCCACTGCAGTGGGATCAGGGCCCAAACTTGCAGTGTCAGCAACTCCCTGCTAATTTAATCTCACCCTTTGGTGAAGTCAAAGGAGTGTCCTCTGTGAAAAATGGGGCACTGTGTGTTGCCATAGAGCAGGAGTGTCCTAAAAGGCATCACTTGAGGCAGAGCCATTTCACATCTGGTGTCCACTCACGGCACCACTTCTGTGTGCCTATTTTCTATGTTGGTGCTTGCACTGCACAGGCACACAGCCTAGAGTGTCCTGCTTGTTTCCATCATCTGCTCCATTTCTGCATGTTCATATGGGCATTCTGTATCATTTTAACCAAAGAAGAACTTTCTAATATTTTAGTTACATACAGTTTTGCCTGACGATACTCTCTGCCAAGTTCAACCAGGTCTTTGCCATCAGCATGCCTCAGTAGTTTTGGAAGTCCCAGAAAGGGTATAAAAAGAAATTGGGGGCAGGCATTTCAGTGTCTCTGTTTCTGTAATTCATATCTAAATGCATATAGGGTGCAGCTGTAATGGAATTAATATGGATTCAAATTTAATATTTGGTTATGACTGTCCTATTAATAAGTAGTTTGGGAACTGTAAGTCTGTTGCATGCTTAGCAGCATTTCCTAAAAAGCTCAGCATGTTGAACTCTGAATTACTGAAGAAAAATGAAGTCAAAAAAGTTTTTTAAAAAATAAAAAATAAAAGACAGAAGGTCTTTCCTGGGTGGTGAATTAAATTTCTTTGAAAATCTAGCCAAGAATGCTCTTGAAAGCTGATTCTTACTGTAAAGAGGGTTGTGGGATCTTGTTCTACTCTGGTGAATTTATGTATTTAAGTTAGAACAATAAAGGATAAATGTCCACACTGGGATCTTAAGTAACACTTCTGTGACTGACACATACTAGTGGTATAATATATTACATGTTCCCAGTTTTTGTAATAGAGGTTCATTTTTCACTGCAGTAACAATGACTGCTTGACATCACTGGCTTTTGGCATCAATGTGCTTTATGAGAAAAGGAATATAAACATTGATTTAATGGAGGAAAGTTGATTATAGGTCAAGAAATTATTCTAAGTGTTGGCAATAGGTAGAGCTTGGAATCCACTTAGAAGTTTTCTGGGCAAAAATGAATTGTTAAAGAATATTGTAAAATAAAATGTGTCTGCTTTAAAATTGTTGAAATCATAAATAAACCAACAAAATAGAATGGCCTTCTTTAATAGTGAGATTGCATAATTATAGCAGACAACAGACAGGGGACTGCTTTCAGGACACTGCTGGAGGGAGGCAGAGGGAAGGTAGTGAGTTACCAGCATTCCTGGTGGCTGAGATGCTGCTTCCCTTGAGCTTGATCCATAGTCAAAGGGAAATTTCCACGGATTTCAATAAACTGCACATGCGGTCTCCTTTTAACAAGCTATTGGGTTTTTTAATTCACCATATGTCTCTTAATAACCACATCACTACTAATAAAGCTCAGAAATTATATTAGGAATTCAACCATGAAATTAGATGCAACCAACTAAGTCAGAAGTAGAACAACAATTAACAAAATACTGGTAAATGTAAATCTTGGAGAATCTTGTAATACCTTTATACACTGCCAAGAGCACATGATCCTCATTTCTTTTTATTAAAGGCCTCTTGTGTTAAACAATTAAACAGCACCAGCAATTCCTTTACTCCAGCTGTCATTCTGATGATGAGAATGCTTGGGCAACTGACATCTAATTTCGGTGCCATCCATCTGTAAATAAATTGTGAAGCCTTTATGCATGTGTGATATATAGTCATCTCTATGTAGGCATATATGCAGATTGTGTGAGCCTTGCCCCTAATATAATACAGTTTCAGCCAGAAAAAGAAGAGTATGGGGAAAAAAATAGTTTGTGAGAAATTTGGATTTATTTTTCAGGGTTTCTTTTTGGGACAGTAATAACACTTACAGTTCTGAGTGTCAGAGTGAGAATAAAAAAGCTGATTCCCAGAATCAAGGCAGGGGGTTTTTGCTTTTCCCCACCCCCATTTCACTCACACTTCCTTGAACAAGGAAGACAGATTGAAAAGCTTTGTCACATACAGATGCAAAACCACAGGTACAAGTAAAAATTTTCTGTATTAATTTCAAATGTTCATTCAAAGTTGCCTATTAATTTTGCATGAGGATTTATTGAAGCTTCCATTGCCTTTGTTCCTTACTCAGTCATTAACATTCTGTATGTCAGTTAGAATTACAGGGTTTGAAACAAATGTTTGATTTCTATCAGATGCGGTTGTTACACAGCTACAACTTTGTAGGTGTTTCTGATCTCCAAGTAGTTGCCTACTTAAGAGATTCTGGTTGGTTAGGAATGACCTTCCCCCTGAAGTCTAGAAGTTAAATTTAAAATCCCAGACAAATTAAAGTCTAGACAATGAAAGGTTATTTACAGGAGTTGAGGTGGTCACGTTCAGACTCTATGTTCCTATTAGAAATATTTCGAGCACGTATTTTTTTATATGTGTTATCCTTATACACACTTGGAAACCATGCCTTGGATAGGTTGAGAAAATGCGATATTCATTGGCATTCATTTCATTAGCAATGTAAATCATTTTAAATGGCATGTTTTGGCAGTGTCTCTTGAAAAATGCTGCTCATTAGCTGAGAAAGAAGCAAGCACGCTAGGACACACTGCACACTACGAAATTTTTAGGCTGTCCTTCACAGTATTCACCTTGACGAGGCTCCCTGGTAAAACACATGTGCCCACAAAAAGGCATGTGACTAAGCAGGGGAAGGCCTGACTCAGAAACAAAATTTCAAGGGGAAATAAGAGCCAAGAGAGCCAAAACTGTCCTTGGAGGAAGTGATGCTGAGCCACATACCTCTTTCTAGGTCAGAGAGAAGCATTTTCCTCCATTGGGGATTCAGAACTGAGAACCTCATCTGGTGCCTGAACAAAGCCAGGCCTTCATTTCTGGCTGGGAGCTAGGAATTTTTGCCAGATAAAGGAATACATAATCATCTGGGATTTAAGAGACTGAACCTCAAATACCCACTTTAACTGCACAGTGATGTGACACAGATGTCCTGAGCACCTCTGTCACCAAGGTATTGCATAGGGAGATTTTTCTTAACACTTCCAGGTAAAAGTGCTCTGGTGTGTTTTTCTCACAGTCTGCTGGACGAGACATTTTCCAAGTAGGGGTAATTAAGCACAGCCTGGATTAAAATTTCAGTGCAAAGGAAGCACACAATCTTCACATGTCTCAGGTGTGCAACCACACTGCAGACCTTCCAGGGCTTTAGACTGAGTTAGACACACAGCCCAGTAGTTTAGTTCATATTAGATATGGGTTTTCTGATCACTAGGAATTCCTTCCTTCATAATGTAGGTGAAGGAGAAGAGTCTACTAGGTACCTGTTTAATAGCTGATGGGCTCATGGTTTAATAGCAGGGCTGCTGGAAATACCATCCAATTCTGTGTAGGACCTGCACACCTTCTATACTCCCCTAGGACACCTAACTGCATCTTCTTCAGTCACAGCTCAGAAGTCAAAATTAATTTTAATACATTCTTTTTCTTTTGCTTAAATCATTGCCAGTTGATTACCTCTTATCCCTGTGCTTTTTTTGTATGGTCTCTGATCAGTCATTACCATCTATGCGTGCTGCAGCATCTCTTAGTGGATGCCAGACTCTTCAGTACTGAGATTGTTTTTTAGTTTTCCATTTTGCATGTCCCATTTTCTGTGTCAAGAATACATTTTATTATAACAATACTGGAAATACTAGATTCAAAATGACAGTTGTCAAAAAAACAGACTTTTTTTCTCATTCAGAAGCTTCAATTAAGCATATTAATGGAAAATAATTACTTCATCAGGCGTTCCAAGATGTTACCCTCCTTAACTATGTAAGACAATACTCTCTGATCAAGGCCTGCACTCTGTATTTTATTATCACATACCTGAGCCAACCAATGCTGGTCACTTTTTATTCATGACAATTTAAAGACTTCAATGATGAATAAGGTATATCCTCAGTGTTTGTTTTGTTGCCTTGTTGGTTTTTTTCTTTTATTTTTCATCTTTTTATGAGTAATCCTTGGTAATTTCCTGATCATTTATGATTTGCTGGACTTCTACATCACCCCTCCTTTTTTTTTAGTCAGGTGCTGTGTGTTCTGCATGAACAGGTTTTCCATAGAAGGTTTTAATACCTCTAAATATGCAGTGTTAAAGTTTGATTGCTGTGTGTTATCACATTATTTACATTTGAGACCCCTGAAACTATAAAACCCGGCATCTTCTTTAAGATGCATCTATTTCAAATTCAGGTACAGAAAAATAGCAGGTTTCTCTTTAGCTGCTATTTTGCTGAGTGCCTCTGGGTGAAAGCGTTTCTTTCAATAGCCCTCGTTTAACTAGGCGTCAAAATAAAGCAAACTGCAGGGGAGAAGAAAGAAGATACCTTTCATTTCTGTCCTTGACTGGTTTGCTTGTTTCTTTTCACTGTGTGACTAGCCAGTGTATGGCTGTCTCAGGAGTTTGCAGTGCTCAGTTCATCAGTCTCCACTTCCCAGGGTTTTCGGGGACCATAACCCCGGGTGGTGTGTCGGTAATGAGGCTCTGAATTCTTTAGGGACAAGTTATTTTGAAAATGAAATAGTGATCTGACAGGCTCTGTGTTTCTTGCTCCCTTATGCATGTGAGCAGTAGCTATTTATCTTCCAGGAGCATTTTCTAAGTTTTGAGGAAAAATTAGCACTTACACGATGCTTCATGGTATTGATTCTTAAAAAACGTGTTCTAATTCCCATCTATTTTCTACAGCCTTGATTTTTGTCTTACCATTCCTGCATAAACATATATCAGCTTTTGTCTCTCACATATCTGAAGCTATTTTTCTTCAAGTTTTTTCCACCATCGTGATAGAGCAATTTGTTCAGTAAAGAACATATTGTGATATATAAACACAATGTTCCTACTGATAGTATTTATGACTCATTTATTCAGTTCTTCCTGATGTTTTATAAAAACATCTATTCTACAAAAATATGAATTCTGCAGAAATATCTGTTCATTACGAACCCACAGAAAATTGGCACTTGCACTTTTTATTATGTATGTATAAGACTTTGCAAGTTTTTCTTGAAGTCTCTGTTTCCTCATCTTGTTTATATAATCTTCCATCATTATGTCAGAGAAAAAAAAAGCATAACAAAGTTAGATGGCAAGTATTTACTAGAAAATGAAAATAGCTAACAAAGCGACATTTTTTTCTTTTATTTATTATGAAATTCCTTTCGAATTTCCTTGAATTTTCCCTGTTTCTCTTTCCAGAATTTTTACTGATTTACTACCAGTAGAACTGATGTGATCAAGGCCATCTAACATAACATAACAGCTTTAACTTTCTGACTGTTGGTGTCTGTTTTCAGTCCACACAAAATTAAAAGGACCACTGCAGGTTCTAACACAGTTTTAAAGTTGACTGAGGAAGTAATGTCCACATGAGAAGTTGAAGAGCTACACTAAATGTATTTTTTTCCTCAGATGCAATCTAAGGAATATAACTGTTTTGTTTATGTAATTTTGAATTGAGTGAGAATTGTCTACCTTAAGCAGGACAGCATCCATATAATTCTGATTGAGACACTTGTCCTGGGAATGTTAAAAAACATCATCATCCATATTTTCTTATACAATAACATGTCATGTCAGGAAACTGTTTGTAGTTAATGACAACAAGATTAATTGGAATAGTGAAAGGAGGACTAGCAAATGTTACTCCCATCTTAAAAAGGGCAGGAAGGAGGATCCTGGGAACTTCAGGTACCCGAGCATCACCTTGATACCTAGGGATGGTGATGGAGCAGCTAACCCTGGAAATGACTGACAGGCGCATGTAGGACAAAAGAGTTTTCAAGAGTAATTATCAAGGAATCACAAAGGGGACATCATGCTTGACCAACCCAATAACCTACAATGAAATGAGTGACTTGAGGAGAGCAATAGCTACTGCCTACCTGGATTCCCAGAGTACTGACACAGGGTGACCCCCCCAAGACATGCATACATTTTCACAATGGTTTATAACATTAAACTCTTAACAGTGGCTTCAACATTTATAGAACCAAGTTACAGTTCTTTAGAGTCAGATTAAAAGTAAGAATGTAATTTGGATGTTTTTTCCACAGGAAAAAGACACCTAATTTTCAGTTCCATCTCTGAACATGTGATGGTTCATATACAGCTGTAAAAAACCCCATAGGATTAGTAGTTTTCAGAAAAAATCCAAGTTCAGAAAATACCACTAACTTTATTTCAAACTATTCACCAGCATTTTAGTTATTAAGTGAATATGTTATCTCAGTAAAAATTGCATCTCTGTCTCACCCAGAAGGAGGTTCAAAATAAAATTGACCCTGAAGTAGGGTCTAAATGAAGTTAAAACATAAATTCAGCATCAGAAGTAAAATGCCTGAAAACTATCTGATAAGTCCTTTCCTTACCTGAATTAATGAAGAATTATGTTTTAGATATTGTGCAGTATTATTTATAGTTAGCTTACTCTTCTTCTAACAAAAGTGAAAAAAGACCAGGAAATGGGGAAACTGTGCTTCCAGAATCTTTTTTGGAGTCTTTGCCATTAATAGTGTTTTTCTTCTCAGGAGTGTTTTTTTCTGAATATAAACTATGTGTTTTGCAGGCTCTGCAGTTTTCTTGTGTGTATTCTTTACATACAACATATATAGGACAATGCAATCTATCACTGTGACAGAAATTAGAGAAGATACATTTTCTTTAGTGTATGAAATAGTTTTTCTTTTTTTCATGTCCTTGTCTGTCAGCTAAACTACAATAAAAAAATGTACAAAGCAGCCATGAAAATAGAAAGGTTGCTTTCATTCTAAGGATTGTCCTGCCTATTGAAATGTCTACTCCTGTTTAGGAATACACATCATAAAACAAAAGCTCCTGTCCTAGTACAATCTAAAAATCTAATTTGCTTTTAATGATTTGATGATTTTACTGATACCAATAATATTTTATCTACATCTGTTTACCTAGTGTTAAATGCAGTTAAAAGACTTAAAAACTTACAAGAATTGAAAAAATGCGTTTTTATACTTTAATTATACAATATTTTATTTCTGTCACATTTCACATGTGTCTCTTTATTTCTAAGTCTTTCCAGGTTCTCTATTTCCAAAGATTTATCTTTTGGTCTTGTTTTTTGGTTTTGTTTAGTTGGTTGTGTTTGGGGTTTTTTGGTTTGGGGGTTTTTGGGGGGTTTTTTTGGGGCTGCAAATTCTATTCACTTTTTTGAGTGTAATTTACCCTTGTACATATTCGGGCAAAATGATCACTAGTGTTTGTGCATATCCCTTCACTGAACAGCACAGAACTGGGCAAACTGCTTGTTGCAGTAGAATCTGTGTTTCCTTTGTTGTTCAGTGTACACAGGCACCGTGTAAATGCTGGGTGAGGCAGCCTGAAACTGGAGAGTCCAGCACTGCAGGCTGGGTGCTGCAAGCCAGTGTCTGGGACTTGCTGTCTCCAGGCACGCACAAGTCTTGAAGAAAACACAACAGATCCTGGCAGCTCTTGGGCTCATCAGTACAGGAGGGATTTCACATGAAGGTGGGATGAATGGGTGCCCACAAACCTTGCCCGCTAGGTAAATCAACATAAGGGCAGGCTAATGGGGACATGGCTTTTTCCCTGTCTGTCTGCTCTGTTTACTAGATTTGTGTTTGTTTCCCCTGTTTGCTCTCAGTCTGTGTCCCATTTTGGAACTAAACTGTGGGCAGGGGGAAGCAGCCTGGCGAACCCCTCCTTGGGAACGTTTACAGCTCTGGTAGAAGTCATCTGGTGACAGTGTTGTTAGAAGTACTAATGACCTCTCCCACCTGTTGTTTTTTATTACATCTCTCTGTGCCAACAGCTTTGAGAAGCTTTAGGAATTTATCATATAAGAGAATTAGGATGAATCAGAGCCAAGCATGTGTCAGGGGGGAGTGGAGAGGAGGGAAAGGGAAAGTTACTACAAAGGTTGATGTAACCAGTAAAAATTTCTTCAGTTTGTTGTCGTTACTACAGAGGTGAGATTTTTTCATGACCAGGGATTTTGTAGAAGAATGATGTCTAAATACCTGCAACAAAAACCTGTTCTGCATCTTTATATTTTGTTATTGCTAGATACTTTTTTAAAACTCATACAAACTGTCTGGGTTGAAGACATGACCAGCTCAGCTGATCTTAAGTTTCTCTGAAGACAGTCCTATACCTTTGATTTAGCCACACTTAGGTTTTTCTGCTTAGGTTTTTCTGCTTAAAGTAGAACAAAAAAATAATGATTTAATAACTAGTGGTTCTTACCCAAAAGCACTCAGAAACAGGAACAATTCTAGTGCGAGTGCTTAAAGAGATTCAGGCTAAACCCACATTTTTTTTACATATCAGATGATCTGGCTCAAGAAAGATGAGCTAAAATAGTAACAGTATTGAGGACTAGGTCTGGCTTGGTAATTACTTCTATCTTCCTGTAAGAATTTACAAGTCATGTATCCTCCCCAGCCCCTAAAGTGATGGGCATTAATAAAAAAGCTCCAGAGACACGTGGCAGCTTTCACAATACAATCCAGCCCTCAAATCTGCCACCCAAATAGTCTTTTCCTGAGCATCTGGTTCATCTGTAAGATTAACAAAATAGTAAAATTTATTTGAACAAGTGACTTCCTGGAATTTTACAAAAACAACTCCAATATTGAGCCTTCACATTTTTCATCTCTGCAGCCTATGAAGTATTGAAATTGTTTGTATATTTACCAAAAAAATTTAAACATTAAAAGGCTATAGGGTAGTTGACAATTTTTTATCCAACTCCTGCATGCACCTGCCTTTGATACTGTAGTAAGAATCAGCAGAACAAAACCTGCAACACTGCAAATATATTTTAGCATGTAGAACGACATATCTGGGACAGCACACACCACTGCAAAGTATCAAATGCTGCGAGACTTCCAAAAAGCATTATTTGCAAAACTAGAAATAGAAATAGGCTAAGATCATTAAGCAGCAAATTTCTCCTAAAATAGTTATGCAGGTAGGGAAACATTACTTTTTTGCTCACTGGGCACTTATTCCTTAGTTTATTGTATTTCTTCAAGTACATTCATTCAGCTTTTAGTAACATTTCAGGGAATTGGTTGGGGGTTTTTTGTTTTTTCTCTGAACTGATAATTGCTCTTGTTAGAGGTAAAATCAAAATATGGTGCTTTTTTTTTTCAGCTTCTAAAATTAAATCATTCTTCATCATTCTTAAATCTTACTGTGTGCTTTGACCTTGTAAGTATGACCCTTTCCTGGTGACACATACAACCCAGAGGGAATGCTCAGTTATTAGGTGGTGAAACATGGCATTGAAAAACATCAACCTTCTTACTAGAGGTTGTGCTATGTATTTAATCCATGCATAATCCATCTAGGATTAGCACTTTTTCTAATTAATTGAAATTAAATGCACAGATGTAAGGAAAGATTCATGCTGCTTAAACACATGGTAGCACAGATATGTTCATAGACTGAGAAAAGCATACAGATTACTGATTACCTTCAATTTTAGAAGGTCATGATGCACCATGCCCTCCTGGCCTGTGATTGTCCAAACTAAGCAGGACGTAAAATGAGTGTGTTTTAACTTCCACAAATTTCCATGCAGGGAACACCAGTCCCGTGGACGGTGCAGCATTGTGCTGTGGAGTAAATCCCCCACTGAGACAAGACACAATCAGATACACAATCCTTTTTTTTTTTGGAGACTGCTCAGTGTAGCCATCAGGATAGAGCTCTGGTAACAGCAGCAAGTTTGTTGATCCTGCAGTCACTTCAGAGGACTATGAGAATAATTGTCCATTTGTGCCTTCCATATTCTCTGGTAGCTACAGTGGGACTATTCTGCCCTCTAAGGAGAGAATCTGCATGCCTGACCCTCTCCTCATTTCCAGAAATATTTTCAGTAAGCTCCTAAAAGCATATAGTATACAAGCAAAGTCACCTAGCACTCAAATCTTACAAATAAAAAAATCCTAGCTTAAAATAAGACCCTGTATTACTATGAGGTTTACAAAAATAAATAATTCCTCTATCCATAATCTGTGATCAGTTCTGCAGATTGTCATGGAGGATTAGTCAGTTGTGTTTCAAAGTGTTGGGGGTATTGAACATGTGGTGGCTATTTCAACAGTGGCCTGCTCAACCTGATCTGAGACTTACTAGCCTGATTGTGCAATACACTGTAGATGGATTATTACATTTACTTGGTTAACTTCCCCACTGAAAATTTTACAAAAAAACCAAGAAATCCCCTGCAGTGGAGCTCAGCTTGTCCTTGTGAAGAGGCAAAAGGACTCAAGTGGACATATTGAATTGAATGAACCATGTCAGTCCCACTGACTTGGATTTCCATAGAACATTGGCTCATTCCAGGTTGTGTCCAGACCAGGAAATAGTTTACCTCATGCATTTCACAAAATAACATTGTTCAGAAGGATTTTACATTGAGTGTATTTAACACAAATATATAGCCTTTGTAATAGACTGCACTCAGAGACATTCCTCTCACAATTGTTCAGAAGTCTCTGCTTTGTCTGTAGTGCCTTGTTCCTGATTTCATTCTCTGCTCCTTGGCTAGGACTTCATTGGTACAGTTTCACTATGATTCACTCGAGGCAAACCTACAAGCAAGTTTATGAACTGATAATGGATCTGCAACCAAGCAGCAATGGAAGAGCCCGTTAGCTCCGCAACTGAGGAAACTCTCTTCTTAAATTTCATTTGTCTTTACTGATAAATTCTACATTGTGTCACTTGTACTAGAGCAAGCCAATGTTTTGAATCCTTAAAAATCCTGTTTAGTACTGAGCTGCAGGAGTCTTGATCTGGTCTCCTGCTCCAAGTCAAGATCAGCTATTCCTAAAGCAGTCCTTACAGAGGTTTATTGTAACAGGGTCTTAAAAAAACCATCTGGAGACAAGGTTTCCCCAGCCTCTGTCTGCCAAGAGGTCATTTTCCAGTGCTGCCTAACTCCCCCTGCTCTTTTGTGCTTTGCAACCTGAACTTCCCTTGATTAATTGTCCTATTGACAATTAAACTATTGTCCTATTTGCAGGAAATGCCCGTATGTCCCTTAGTTTCATTTTTACCCTTCTTTAATCATCTCTTTTCCTCCCAAATTACTCCTGCAGCTTCTATCTTACCGGTCAACTCTAAAGCCTTTTACTCTTTTTTTTGTAGAATTATGGTCCCTTGGCAGGCAGCATATAGTCAGTGTAAATAGACACTTTTATGTTACTAGCTGATGTCCACATAAATATTTACTCCTAATATATCTGAAGGACCAACTATTGCTGTTCTCTTTGTCCTTGAGTCAACATTTTCCCTCCGCCAAAATTGTCTAAAGGGCGTGGTCTTTGGCGAATTTGGTATCATTCACAACAGATGCAAAACGTGATACAAGAGACTGAGTACACTTTCATGACTCAAAGACCTTCCTATCTCCAATGCAAGTCAATGCACAGGTCAGACATTTTTCTACTCATACTGGGAGAGCTGGAGGAACTGAAAAATATCAGTAAGGTATTGATTTTACAGTGCAGTTATACAATAGCCAACCCACTACCTAGTTCAGAGAAATTTGGATATCACCTAATCCTTTGGTTGTTTTTAAAATTTTTCTAAAAGTTCCAGATTTTTTTTCATTTGACTCTCAGTGTAAGACTCCCATGTGACTGTCAGTGGGTTGACCCTGAGAAACCCTGATAAAATAAAAATAAAACCAAAAACCACCAAGAAAAAGAAGCCCTCTATATTTTTCTCTAAATCTTTAGCACAATCAAGATTATAATATATTGCACTATCTTATCTGTTCTGTGTGTATAAATGCATAAAAATATTATTAATTAAACAGGGGTGAGAGTTTTTAATCAGCTGTTCCATGTACTGGGCTGTGTTCAGTCTCTTCTCTTTGTCTCCTCCCACTCAATAAATGAGAACTAGGGTACCTGGCATTTGGTGAGGCTACATGTGCATGTGTACTTACCAGGTGCTGCACGGATTTAATGCTGTATGCTTGCCAGTAATTTGTAATTCTGTACTGCAGTTGCATTCAGCAATTGATCCATCATCCTTTTGAGCAAACGGATGTACTTCCTTGAGTTCTGGCCTTGACCTGGAGTGAACTGCAATTATACATCTTCTTGTGATTCTCCCAAGCCAGCCTTGATGATATTCAGGCAGTTTCAAAATGATATACATGTTTTCCTTTAGAGCATTAAATGTAATCTCTGATTAAACGGTTTCGTTATCTATCATAGTAAATTGGTGTGTATAAGACTGCTTTGGAAGCCTGTAGCCTTTCTATCACTGGAAGATTTTAAGGACAAGTTAGAGAAACATCTGTCAGGACTTTAAGTATAGGTGATGTAACCTGAAGGTAAAATAGGTGACCTTCTCAGTCCATTTTTTCATCTTTTTTTCTGTGATTTTATAATTGGTCACTGAAAATACAGCTGGAAAGTCAGCGACTTTATTCTTCAGTATGAATTCTTCTTCCTAAACTAAACTAAAATGCCATTGTTCATTTGTTTTGGTTTTTCTATTTGGGTAATCTGGAGTGTCAGGATATTTTTTTGCAGCAGTTTTCAACTGAAAACTTCACCTGCGATTTTTTTGGCACAGGCAACCTTTTCCAAGGTGCCTTACAGCCCTCATGAAATATGGTTGAAGCCAGCTTCTGACTATTATTTCTTTGCAAAATATTGCAAGAAAAGGAGAGCATTTCCTTTGTTTCTACCTTACTCTGCTGAATTTCTTCAATATTAAAAATTAAAATAAAATTAGAAGAAAGAGAGCAATTAAAGTAAACTGAAGTCTAGCTCGGAACAGGCTTAATACTAAAGCAGAAAGCAAGTAACCTGAAGTAAAAATTACTGCTATCTTCAATACACCAAAGAGAGTTCATTTTTATGTATGAAAACTTGAGTTGCTGTGTGCATACCAGGTTTAGGGTTATCTGAGATCAAAGTAATGTGTAATTTTAGGAGACTTCACTGTCTTTTCCTCAAACCTAGGTCTTTATAAAATAACACAGAACAAGAAAGAAAACTATCCCTTGGTAAGGATTTCAGAACTGGAAAAATGTGCATAAAGTGTTTGGCTGGGGTACTATGAAGGACCTTTTAAACTAAGGGAAGCCTGTTGCTTCTTTTATTCATACCATGACAATATTCAGGAACGTTCAGTAAGTTTCTTCCCAGAGAAGACACAAAGGCTCCGATCTGTCCAGCTGTTATCTTGAAAATACCTTGAGCTACCATTTACAAAGCAGTTCTTTAGATAAGGACCTATAAGGATCAGGTATCTTGTTACTACAAAAATATTAAGTTAATGTGACTATAGCTGAGGATTTTAAAGAATGTTTTGCTCTTTTTGGTGAGTCCCTAACTTACTGGACTATCGTTTTGCCTTTAACTGAACACTTTGAAACCAGCAATTGTTTTCAGTCTCTTGAGTGCAGTAAGAATTTTTTAGTGTATTTATACTAGGAAAAAAATGTCACTTTTGAAATGGAGAGAACTATGTCTTCCTGCTGGAAAGACTTTCAACAAAGATTTCAAAACAAATGTCTGTCTGCTCTCGGTTCCTTTTCCCTTAGTGTTAACCCAGTGCCTTTCCATGACTTCTCTGAAGTTCCATGACTTCTCTTCCTGAAACTGCACATTTCTCTCTGAGTCACTAGGGACAGGTGGGATATGGTGTGCTTGTGTTTTATTTTGTGTTGTGGGTTTTTTTTGTTCCTCTCCTCTCATAAGCTTGCAGGTTCATGAACTCCTGCAGCTCAGGCTGACTCAGAGTGGGCTCAGCTCTTCCCAGCACCAAACCATCTCCCCCTGGGTTTTCTGCTTCTCCCAACATGCAGCCCTCAGGAGCAGCTGAATAGGCAACCTTTTTTTTCCCCCAGGCATTTTCACTTGTATTCCCGCTTATCTATGTCCTCCTATTTCAGAACAGAAGGTGAGAAAGATGCTGCTCCTTAAAGAACAATACAGGTTCTCCTGAAAAACGAATCAGGAAGTATGTGCGGTGTCTGCTTTCCAATTCAACAAATCACTTCTAGTTTAAAGAAAAACATAAATTCATTTTGCATAAGTATTTTTAAAGTATAATTTGTTTGTCATAGGAATTTCATTTCCTGTGACACAATTATGATAAACTGTTGGAAATGTTACAAGTTTCATACTAAAAAGTGTGTCAAGTATGGAGATAAAAATCAGAAGACAATCTCAGCACTGGAAGTTTTTGTGTGTCCTGTTCTTACCAGATCAAGTGGTCGTTCATTCCAGTGTTATCCAAAGAATCACCTTTAATAACCTGATAGAATTTCATATAATTTTATCTTACTTTATGTAATCTAATTCATGCCAATTGAAAACGTAACTCCTGATGGCCTTGATAGACTTTTATCTAAAAGAACTAAGAAATCTCTCTAAAGTAAGAAAAATAAGCATCTCCAGAGTCTCACTAAGATGCCTAAAATAGATGGGATGACTCACTGCTTGGACATGGGTGTTTTTTCTGTTGATGAGGGAGGGAGCTTAAAGCAGTTGCATAAGTCTAGACATCTTTAGACATTTTATGTTAGTTGAGAACAATCCTATTCTGGATGTTCCCTCCAAACAAAGATATAGTTTCATGTTTGATTTTTCTGGGTGGAATGTTACTGTTCTTCACTTACTGGTGACTGAAGTGGAGCAATGAAAGACCAGAGCAGAGCTGCCATTTACAATGCAAACACAAAGGAAAAAACAAGCTCAAAACAAAATTATTATTTTTTTATTTACAGAACCATTTTTTCCAGATATGAAGAAAGTGGGAAAGTGTACCATGGGAAACAAAGGACAGAAAACATAGGCAGAGATTCTAAATTCATGCATTTCCTCTCTAGCTTGCCTTGATTCATTTTTTGTATGAGGCTTCCACAAATTGAAGGACACATCAAAACAAGCCAGACAACCAAATAAAACCACCTTTGAACAAAATATGAGATAATCCCAGAAGCTATAATATGGTGCCACAGGTAACAGTAGGAGACATGAAGCTCATGGCTTCAAGTTTTGGGCAGGATTAAACTAGCAATTAGGAAAAATATTCTGGGATCCTGGGACCGCATCTTAATAACCTGTCAGTTTAGGTTGTTGGAATTTTTTATCATTCATAGGTCAAGCACTCAAGAGTTCAGCCCAGTGTGCTTGCTATTGATCTTGGAAAAATCTGGCCAATTAGCAAGAATCTTTGTGGAAGCATATTTTAATACATTTTCAACATTAGTATCCTTGCCCCTGGGCAAGGAAGCAGATATGAGAACCACCAGAGGCAAGGGTAGATCAAGGTCAGCATTTATAACTTCTTTAATGAATTCTGGACCTTGTACCCAGAAATCTGTAACCAAGAGGCAATCATAAATTAAGGGAGTTAAAATTGACCATAACTTTTGTCCAGCAAAAAGGCTCTTTATAACTTGATTCATCTTAAGGGAAGACAGAAATTATTACATAACAGCAGACTAAGATATTAAAAGGACATTTTCATGAACCAATTTTCCTATAGTCTAGAAATCTGATAACTTTGATTCTAGTCATCAGTCTAAAACTCCCCTTATAAATGAGCATAATTTATAGGCCACTGAGCTGTTATGTGAATAGGGAACTTTGACAAAGCTGTATGAGTCAAGCATTGCATTTATTTTTCGCTTGGGGAAAAAGGACAAAAAAAGAGCCAAACACACTTTTCAAATGTATTCTTATTGATATTGAGAGAGTACCAAAAGAATATTTGAGGGGAGTTTCTGACTAAGGGAACACATTATTACAGGATTTGAGGCAGAACATTCAGAAAGATCCAGAATTTGCCTTTGACAAAGTAATTAAATCTGGCAAGCAAGGGAATTTGCTTCATCCGGTCTGATGTTTATAGGGACAGATAGTGGCTCTGCAGTTTGGACATGAGAGAGAATGTAAAATGAGAAGGAAAAGAGACCTGGGGGAGAAAGCTGTGTACTGTTCAAACTCAGAATCAACAAAATCAGTACCAGAAGTTGTTCATGTAGCATAAAATGCAAGATAAAATGATGCCCAGAAGCACTACAATATAAAATTATTTATCTACTGTACTTGCTATAACCATTTATTCGAATGGAGAACTAGACTTTGGTCCTTGGGCACCGACATAAATAAATTCCATGCCTTTAATAGGCGGTCAATATTAGCTCAGTAAGCAATATTAGCTAAGAAAGAAACATTTATTGTTGTAGCTAAGAGAGGTTTAACCAAGAAAGAAAACCTGCCAAAGTATTTAATTCTTGCTTGTTTTCAGATGCAATTACATGATTTACAGATTGGATACAAACCTGGGTAAGATTTGTTTTATTTTTTAATAGATGTTCTGGAGCCTCAGGCAAATACAAAGTGATACAAAGCCAAAGGATTGCTTGTGTAGTGGGGAAAAGATCACGTTTGCTCTCAGTGTTTTCTCTTGCTGCTGGGTAGGGCAGGCAGAGAGCAAGAGATCCCCTGAGCCACTGCTCAGACATTCAGTCACAGGCCAGGAAGAGTTCCCAGGAAAACACAGAGCAGTTGCATTGTCAAGTGCCAGACAAGATGGAGAGGAGAGATCTCAAGGGGTGCACAGATTTTTCTGAACTACCAGTGCCTCTGAAGGAAGGGAATTTTCTCTGCAACAAATCCTGTCATTTTCATCTATTTAACCCTAGTTGGTTTATTTTTTCTGTTTAAGGAGTTAGTTATTCTAGAGTGACTTGTGAAAAATCTCTAGATTTATTGATTCAAAAGTCTTGAGAAGTCTGGGGCTGTATTCCCTTAGAGAAAATTATGCAGGCAGCTCTGTCTGCACAGAGTCCCAGCACAACATGCCAATCGGTTTAAAAAAGAAAAAACAAATCGTGCCTTTCCGTTAGCATGGGAAAAGCTGATTGTGATTGCCCAAACTGCTATTGCGAGTGAGTATGTGACCCTGTGTCCCAACTTTCCCGTTTTCTCTTTTCTGTCAAAAATTTATAGTAAGACTTGCCAGCACCACTGCCACCTAATAGGACTTCCACTGAATACTTGGTGATATAAAAGAAAACTCAGAAAGCTTATTTATTACCTCAATATGACACAGCTGCCTTAAGAGGTTGTGATGGGCAAAAATGTCACAGACCCTGGTGACAATCAAAGCAAAAGTCTTTCTTTCCACATAGAGAACGGAGACAAATAGAAAAGGGGATGACATCTAGCAATGTTGAATAGCATAATGAGCAATAATAACAGAACAGAGGGAGGCCTGAGTTGTCTGTTTTGACTCCCAAGGTAGAAGCCAGAAGCAGCTCCAGCACCTTGAAATAGCTGAGCTTCAGGAAATGCCATCACGAGAGTTGGTGGACCAAGTGCTCCCGAGCAGCTGATGTGCTGCCTGCCTTGCAGTGCCTCGCTGTGAGACAGAGTGGGCACTTACTAAGTACTCCCACTTCTCGTACTCAAGAAGTTATTAATGGGTACCCAATTTGAAATTTTTTACTTCACTAGTTATGTTTTTCCCTAAACTGAGAAAACCTGATAAAGGAAATAGCATATTTGGGAAATTCTGGTATGAGCTATTTGACACTGAGTTCATAACAAGCACAGAATAAACAGCTGTCATTTTTAAAAGTCATTCTGATATTTGTATATATTGGCTGTATCTTGTATCTTTCATATCACCTCTCTAAGTGACTTTGTGGAAATATAAATGCCAGTCAGAGCTGTTGATGTAAATTCCCTAAGGGTGTGCTGAAACAACTTGTGTCAGCACAGAGGCACTTGTGAGATAATTAGATAGGATGCAGTAGTCTGCAGACCGGACGGAGCCTGGTCAAAGGTTCAAGCTCTGGCCTCCAGTTCTCCATTTTCCTTCACGTTCTGGATGAGGGAACAGGTCAGAGACTGTTCTCATTAGTCAGTGCAGGTGAGGGTGTTCTGTATAGCAGAAGGTGTACTAGGACACACAGTCTTAGGCTGGTCACATTACCTGATGAATTTAACTATCTTGTGTCCATTATCCCCGTGAGTACACAACCATGAGATCACTGCTAAAAGTTTGATTTACCATTCTGAAAATCTCTGTAGCTCTCCAGATGGACGATGGTGCTGGCTGCTGCCTGCTTGCAACTCTTGCCATCCAGGATCTTCCTTCTTCCCACAGACTCATAGCAACTAATGAATTTGGACTCATCCCATGCTCTTTTATCCACATGTATTGACCCCATAAATCTCCCTGTCTCATCAGATTTATGCTATCAAATTTGTTACCGTAATGAGTCAATGATGACCACTCTTAGATTGCATATGTTAACTGCCAGATACAATATTTAAGCAATTTTCCTAATGAGCTTTTTGTTTTGAGTCCAGGGTAACAATGGAAGTGCAAGCTTCGCCAAAACACACTCTAAAGCTACAATATTACACAATGGTGATAAAGCATTTATGCAATTATTTTAAATTATGATGATGATCATCTACTTTGTTCAACACATTTATTAGAATTGCTGTTCAACCATTAACTAGCTGGATCTCTTGGACAGAAAGATAAAGATTGATTTAAACAATAAAATGTTGGAATGAGGCCATAATGACTGAGGAAGAAGCAAAACCCTATACCTTCTCAAACTATGGTAATGAGAAATACCTGAACCCACGTGGTTATTAAGACATAGAAAAGGTGATTGTTTTTCAGCTGTGTTTTCATTTCTTGCGCATCAATGAAGATACTTAATATTTACCTTTATTCGTAAAGTTCAGGTGCAATCATCTGGAAATAGTCATTTTTTCCTTGGATTGTTCACTAAATTTTAAGAATTTTAAGAATGTAATGTAGATTTATATTTTTCCTCCAATTTCCTGCTCAGTACCATCTACTAGGTAGCAGAGCATATAATTATTACTAGAGAGTGCTTGAATGATTTCTGGTAATTGGAATTTCAGTAAACCTTGACAGGTCATCTAGCAGTATTAGGGAGATATCTGAGTCATTGCTCTCTTGACAATCAGCTGGCTTTTTCAACTCCAGATGAGTTTGTGTGCTTTTTTCATGCAGTGGCAAAAATATCTTATCTGAAATGCTTGAGGTGCTTGCTATTTCATGCTCGTATGACTGTTAATGCATACAGAAACACCATAAACCCTGTGGGATGCTTCAGAATATTTGGTTATTTTCACCTTACCTATATTTTCTGGAGTTAATGCAAGTGTAAGTTACAGTGTAAAAGGAGCCTTTATACAAACAGATTTACCAGGACAAAAAAAAATTTCGAGGTTGCTATTAAAACAAGCCCAACTCCGTCCATATGTGACCTGAGGGATCCTCAGTGGGGGTGTTATGTGGTTCCTTGTTAGCATGGCCTGGTCTCAGCTCTGTTACACTCTTTTATGGCTCATGCCTTGCCGTGGGTGATGGTAACTCAGGCTCCCTTCCTTTGCTTATTCCCATCACACATCCTCCTCCAGCCACTCTTCCACTTGACGGCTGGGTGAGATACCCAGGCCCATGGGGAAACTAGAACTAGAACAATGCTGTAGTTTTCATATAGTGGGATTATTATGTCATCTATCAAGGTTAAAATTAGCACCACTATTTTAACTCACTTGAAATGCCATAGTCTCCCCTTCATTTTGTGACCTACAAAAGAGGAAAGAAAAAGTCATTTTGCCATTCATTCATAGCTAAAATTAATTCAAATTAGTATTTCCAGTAATTATAGTTCCCTTTTAGCTTTATCAAAAGTGTAATGGCAATTAGAAAAAGAAAAGATATTTGAAAAGGGAAAGCTTTCAACATTTATTTTAGTCTCCACATTGTGCTGCTTTGGTCAGAGAGTGCACTTCTATACTTTTTGCTTCCAGTCACTTAAGTCGACCATCCTGTGGATGGCATCTAAGAAAATCCACACTGGTAAGTGCTTCAGCCATATAGAAGTCACACGAATCCTGGAGAAACCTCAAGTTTAATGTATTATCCATTTTCTGATCATATTGTTTATAAGCTGAGTTCTTGTATGGATCCCATATATACAGTGTGTCAAAGTGTGTCAAAGCTAATAATGAGTAAGTTCTAACACAAATATGTAGCACTTCTCTATACTATAGAAATACGGGAGATAGGTATATATATAGATGATATAGGTACAGATAGATTAGATTATATAGATATAAATAGATAGAGATATTGATAGAGATATTGATACAGAGATATAGATGATATATATATATAGATATAAGTACACACCAGTGGTATATATGGATAGATCTATATAGGATATTTGTAACAAACACAGTAAGGAGGGATAATTTAATTTTTAGTATTGGAAGCATTGGAAGCATTTTGTTAAAATTCCTACAATCTCAGGGTGACTACATATGGTGTAGCTGTTTGTTTTTTTTCAGTTAAGTCAGTTATTTTAAAGTTAATTGAATAATTGTGCCTGAATTCTGTTTTAGCATTATTCTGAAGCTTATTTCAGCTGGGTAGCATAACAGGAGTATCTTGGTCAGCAAAATTTGTAGGCCTATTATAGCTTGCAAACCAAATCTGGCCCACTTTGGAAGCATTTTTTTTTTCTCTTATTTTGTTGCATAGATAGCAAATGATTACTTGTCTCTGCACTTGGCAGTGTGAGGGAGAAAAGATTTGATCTCTGTCTTCTAAACAATTTGCTTTCCTCTTCCCCTCTGGTCAGTCCTTTGCTCTCCTTAGGCAGCTTTACAGCAAGACTGGAAACTACTACTAGCATTGGTAGTAGAGAGCAAACTATAATGAAAAGAGTTTAGAGAGGTTTGTTTGATTTTTGCTTAGAAGATTACCTTGTGTACTTCAGCATTTGCCTAGAGTGTCCAGCCTGTGTTGGGTACAGCTAAATGAGTGACAGCAAGGCAGCTCCCATTCCTTGGTCCTAAACATCTACATTTTCCTCAGTGGAAATAGCAAAAAAACCAGGGTTGCTCTAAACTAATGTTTAACTTAGCTGTGATCCCATAGGAGCCTTTAGGGTGGACCTACAGCACAGCAGGTCCTGGCTGGCAGGAGTCTGTGAGGGAATAGGCATGTGGAGTGGAGAGTGACCTCCTGGGATGTGAGCAATCCCTAAAAGCACATTTCTTGCTGCCCAGAGCTGCATGGATACTATGGTAGTACATAAGGAACATAATGTCAGGTTACTTGCTTGATTTAAAATCATGACGGCTCTCTGCTGTATTCATCCTAAATTTTTAGTCCTTTAGTCATGTAATATCTCTTTTGGATGTAGGAGGTGAGCTGTGTCCCAGCATTCTTTGGCTTTTTCTTTGAGGGAAGGGCAAAGGGATTTTTATTCTTTATTTTAAGCATCCTTAGTTTGAAGCAAAATGCGAGAAGTGAGACCTGGCTGAGATACAAATATGCTATGGAACAAAAACCTCATTTATTAAGGAAATAGATAATTGCATAGAAAAGTTCCATAAAACCAGGAAAAATATTATTGTGAAGTCTTTGCAATGTTTTAATCTAAGAAGTTGAATGATGAAAGCATTTTAAAAGTAAAAAAACATTTTGACAATAAGCTTGAAAAAAAATTGAAAAATTAATGTTGTGTATTAATTAAATAACAATACACTGCAAAAGTTCCAGCAGCAGATTAGGGGGAAAAAAAAAAAGAAATGCATGCTTAAGGGAAAAACAATCTTCTTTGTGCTTTAAGTATACATCATACCAGGAGCATCATAACGAGTAGTTAAGTTTTCCTGTTGAAAGGAAAGTAGTTATGTTTATTTTGTTGATAGGTTTCACCACTTGGTTTTACTCCATTGGAAATATTCCCTTAGATAACACTTATGGCACTTCAGGAAGCTGAATGATAATCTTAGTACCTAAGTTTGCTATTAATTATATGCAATACTATTTGAGGGTTTCGTGACACTGATGTCAGAAAAATCACAAGACTTTTCCGGCAAGAAATCTGTGATGTTTTGCATAGCTAGGAACAGCTGTACCTTGGCCCTCTCTTCCTAGCTTCCAACCAGCATGAGCATGCTAAGAGTACAGCACCTTACCCAAAATATCTGTATTAGTTTTTCCTACTTCTATAGTTTTTCTCCAGATAATGTCATAAGGCAAGGTTAGTGAAATATAGGGGTTTTCCATCCTCCAGAAACCCTGCTTTGGGATGGGTACTGGCAGAACCAGGTGTCATATTTAAATACAGGAGACATGCTGTGAGGAGGCAGTTGTTCCTGATGCAATGGGAATGGGAATGGCTCCAAAGATGCTCCAAAGGCTTGCAGGATGGCTGAGGACACCCACCTTTGTGTTGTGCTCTTGTGAGCTACCAAAGAAAGCAGCACAAGGGCAGTCTCACAGAGTGTCTTATTTGTGAAATAGGAACTGCCTGCTTAGGTCCACCAACTTGCCCATCCTCAATACAAAGACTTTAATGAAAGACAGATTGTGGTCTTGTTCATTGTGGCAGTTTAGGCCAAATTCAGGGAAACGTCCAAAAGGAACGTCTCCTCAAAGGAAGGCAGGTTACAACCACCCCTCCCCCTAGTTGGGTTCGGGAAAAAACAAATTTTCCTCAGAGGAAAGTGAAGGAGAAAATAAAACTATTTATTTAACAAACACACAGGAAAACAATACTAATAATGCTAAATAATAAAATCTCTCACTCTGGAGAGAAAACCTGAAAGATTTTAGAGTCCTTCTGTAGGTGTGGTCTCTCTCCTCCTCCTCGGAGCTGGGTCGGCGTGGGGGGCCCCCCTCCAGGCCGGTGGAAGGTCCCCCAGTGGGGTTCTGATGTTCTGGTGTTCTGAACAAGTCCAGAAGAGAAGAAGCCAAAAAAAACCCGAAGTCCCAAGAAGGAAAAAAAACTCAACTCTCCGTCCCTCTCCGAAGAAGCAGNGGCTCAGGAATCATGTCTGGGCATAGAGCAGTGATAGGGGATACAACAGCATACAGTCACCCCAAGACATTCATAATAAGGATTTAAGCCATTATGTCCCTAGAACCGCAAATCTTGATGTCTTTGGATCAAGTCTTCAACAAGCTGATTAAAGCCAGATGCTGCAAATGTGTGAGAATTTAGGCACTGGACTCCAGTAAATATTGTGAGCTGTTCTCAGAAGGAAAAATACTTGCTTCCAGAGCTATTTTTCAAGCCACATCCTTTCCTTAAGGTGCTGAAATCCAAACTATTAAGACTTAGCTGTTGCCAAGACTTAGCCCTTTAATTTAATACCCCACATAATATGCTCAACTGGAAATGAACCAGGCCCTGGAAAGAGCTGGGACTACCCATTCATTCAGAAGTTAAAGTTATTAAAAATCAAATCCAGAGGGAAAATTAAAGGGAATATCTGCCTCTCTCAGCCAGGACATTACTCCTGCTGCATGAGCTATGTCAGCCTGAACTTTCACCGGGCTTTCAGGCACAATTAACAGGGTGATGTGGAGGATATATGGGCAGGCAAAGCATATGCATATGTTTCTCTCTTGCTGGAATTTATGCCTATAACATAACATGTTTTGATCACATACTTCCAATCGATGACTTATGCGAGATTGTGGTTCAATATTTAATAATTCACAAGCTAAATGATGAATGTTCATGTTTACTTTGGGTCTGGATCAGCTCTTCAGTGCAGTTCACGCCATAATAGCACAAATGTAAATGTAAGCATCACACAGAGGTGGAAAAAAGTTCAGAGAAACAGTGGGAAGGTGCACCAATTAAAACCTGTACTGCTACAAAGGAGTTGTTCAAGAAATAGCCTTTAGAGTGTTGGCAAGGGGCATTTTTCTGATCTGTGCTTACACTTCATTTTCCAGTGCTCACTGGTAGAAATAGAGAGTATAACTGTCTCTATCTAGGAATCAAATATGACAGGCTATGTAACACAGGCATTTAGTTTCTACAGTAACACTCATAGCTGAGTTTGTCTGAATTCAAAGTGAAAATTAAGGCAAAATTAATGGAAATGCCTAGACATATTCCCAAGTATCTGATCTATGTCACTGCATGGCTCTTCTCATACTACAAAAATGGTAATTCTAATTATCTTTTTTAGCACTATGGGTCATCACCTCATTTCTAGGTTTCATTTGACTACTTGTATTTAAATTAAATCCTGATGTATTGAAGTTACATTGTGAGGGCTAATACCTGCTGTTGAAGCAGTGGTAGAGTAGCAAGAGAAGAAAAGTTTTCTAGTCTTTGAAAATTCTTTATACCATAAACAGAAGAAATAAGATACAGCCCAAGAAGAGAATGAGAAAAATTTGGTTTAAAATTTAATTTAATTATATTCATTTACTTCTTCAGAATTTAAACTGAACTATGTGAGCATGCAGGTGAATCCTAGCAAAACTGTGAGTGAGAGCATGGCCTTGTGACCACGGACAATGGATAGCTGTGTCTCGCAGGGATGCACAGCGAAAGCTATCCATGGCACCCTTAAAACTACAGTATTTGACTGTAATTTACGGCTGTAAATTGCCTTACATATGCAAAGACATTGTGTGGATATGTGTTGTAGGAGCCCAGCAGGATTGGTAAACTTCAGTTTCCTACATTATAACCATTAAAACCTACTTATAGCATTTTAATCCTAATTAAATATGATGCAGATGAAGTCATGGAGTGAGAAAATTTAAAAGATTTCATAAAAATACTCCATTGATATATCATAAAGCATTTCATATTATAAATATCTCTTCTGGATCTATGTCAAGAAAATTATCTGAATTTGATCACAGCTGATAGTATTTTGTAAGTAATGAAGCAAGAATACTTCATCAGGTACCTGCAAAAACAGCTTTCCATGAGCTTCATTGGTCACAATGGAAAAACTGCGTCAGCTAAATATTAATCTTAGCAGGCACATGCACAATGAGGCATTAAGATCTTCTTTTAATCAGGTGATGTGTCTACCAACTATGATGTTTTCAAACCAAGCCATTTTAGTACACTGCAGTAGCTGTACTAATTCATAGCCATAACACTGTTAAATGTTCAAAGCACAGGTTTTTTAGAACAGGTTTCAGGCAAAGTCCACTTTACGTTTCTTTTGCTCCCTGTCCTGGCTCAGGAACATTCTCCCCCTGCCTGGAAATGCTTTGTAAATACAGACAGAGCATATGAAGAGTACATTGTACCCAAAAGAAATAAGAACCTAAATCTTTAAAGAAGTTATCACTTTTCTAGCACTAAATTTGCCATGTTCTGTTAGATTACTTAGAACAGAATCAGAATATATTGTGTGAATAATCTGTGAAATACAAAATGGGATCTTTAATGCATAATTTTGACCTTTCCAAAATATGTTAGAAAACTGATAGTACTCTGATATAGGGTAAAGAGATGTAATCTGGGGGGGAAATAAGCCTATAAATCTGCTTGCTTTATTTTTCTTCCTCTCCCTTGCAACTTGACAGAATAACCAGCAAGCATTCAGAGGTGCTGACACCTCCTGAAAGGATAGATCGTCCTGGATGTGGTATGGTGAAATGCACAAAAGTGTTCTACAGAAGTAAAAGGATCCTTGCTGAGTGGAAAGCTTCTGAAAGTTAGATCCTACCTGGTGCACATCAGCCAAAGTCCAATGTCTTCAGCACAGCTATTGTGATTAATGTCAGCCTCTTACTGGAAATTAATGTTACTCTTAATGTTTACAAATAAAAACCACAACGATTAAAAAAGAAAGAAAATCACCCACTCACACATCCCTCTCAGATTCTATTATGGATCCAATGACATGTTTTTCAATGGTCCTGCAGCAAATTTTGCATTTGAAAATTGCACAACTCTGAGTCAGACTAGCTTTCACTGTCAGTGCTACAGAAATGGAGCCCTCTTTTCCATAACAGTTTTGTTTTTCATAGGACTAAAGGACCCACTAGCAGAGATTTGTATTTGTTATTTTCAGTGTGATTAAATAAATCAGTATTACTATTTAAGGAATTTCTTTTTTAGTAGGCTGATGTCAAGAGCATCAACTTGAGTGGAAAATGGATAGCAATCTATTCTGTTGGTATATGAGGTATCACGCAGAATTAACAGGAAAACTTTGAAGCCAGGGATCCAGGTGAGAGTGAAAGTAGTCTGAGAGCATAGAGTGATAGACGTTTATCTTTGGGGCAGTGACGGAGCACACACACATCTCTGGCTTCTCATTTCTGTCTCTGTCTAAAGTAGGAGATGATCAAACTCTATAAAATATAACCAAGACCTGAATTTGTCATGTTATTCCTAATGATACTTTCATACAAGTGGTGAAGAATGACTTCACGCTTCAAAAACAATCATTGTGACCCAGCCCACATTTCTTAAAGTTTCGTATCAGATTGTCAGGAAGACTCCCTTATTTTGCTTTCACCTTTCTTGTAGTCCATGAGTATTTCCTGAAATACAGGTGGGTAGATGGGCTTTCTCCATCTAATTAAAGTGAAAGTCTCAGCTTGTCTCCTCTTTTCTTCCTTTTCCTTTTTCTAATTCAGATAAAACTACTTCTGTTTAGTCATAAGGCATTAACATTTTCCTAGTTCAAATTTCCTGTCATTTAAATCTGGATAACGCAGGCATATTTAAGACAAGGACATTAAGTGAGATGAAGCTTTGTCTATCCGTCTTACTTAGCTAAACATCAGCCAGAACTCAAAATACTATTTCCAGAAGGCTGAATACATGCCAGCACTACAGAAGTCGCTTGCCTAGGAACAGGCTGTGTTTAACATAAGAATCTCCACTTGTGCAATGAAAATTAGCTTTGTACCTGGCAAAATAAATGATTATTACTGTGATAAACGTTATCTTCCTGGAGAACATGGAGGAAGAAGGAGTCCTGGAAATCCTCCACAGATCAACAGAGGTTTTCACTTTCTTATTAAGAAACTCCTTGCTATGTTGCAAGCAGATCTGAAAAAATGCCCTTTGCTGATTGGCTGTATTTCTAAGTACTGCATACTAACAAAATTTTGCCTTTCACTCAGATACAAGGGATATAAATAATTTTAAATCTTACTAGATTTGCTCCTATTGGTTGTGGCCTTCTTCTGGCACGCTTGTCAAGTTTAATAAGATTTTAAACATGTAAGTTAAACTTCTGGTTGAAATTGCTCTATGTTTGGCTCTAAAAACCTGTGGTCTTTTTGGAGAATTAACTGCCTATGAATTAACCAAAAGAAAAACAGAGTAAGGCACCAGATACAGAAGAACTGGGGTTTATATACTGCTTTTCTCCTTTAAGGCAGAAATAAAAATGGATTTTATCTTGAACAGCTTTCCTTCCAACATAAAGAAAATATAAATCCTACAATGTGGAATTATGAAAAGTGTGTTTCCCTTAAGAAATACAACTCTGACTTGCCCAAACCCAGAGCTGCACAGAATGAAATCTTCAGCATTACAAGCAGAGTAGAAGGGTCAGATCTCCAAAATACTGCCTTTAAGTCCATCAGTTCTATTTTGTAAGAAGGCAGAGATATGCTGCAGTGAAATGTTTCTTTGCTTTACCCACAAGCCCCTTAAGAGTTTACCAACTGATATTTAGTATTAATAATTTTTTTAAAATTTTCTTCTACTTTTTTTTTTTAGTAAGTAAGACACACAGATATTGGTATCATCATGCCGGAAGACTGTGCTTGTATGTTAGCTTACACAATGTTGTATCCCAAAAAAGACAGCAGTCTGAATACTCAATGTTGAGAGACCTTATGCACAGCATGTGAATATTTTTTTAAATAATTTTTTAAAAAACTAGCAAAAGGTATGAATATGAAGCCATTTGGAGCACAGGTAAACATGCAAGCAGCAAGAGGTAAACATGCAAGCAGCAAGATGGTGCATTTTCCTCCCTCCACCTCTTCAAAAATCCAGGAATCCTGAGAGTTTTTCCTTGCATCCTCACCTGTCTTGTAGATCTGCTTAGCTGGACTTGTCTGGGAATTGCCTTGATGCAAAGACGGAATTTGCCCAGTGACTCTAGAACTTGGTCAGTAAATTGTGGGCTATGTGTGTGCTGCTTCCTGCTGATTCTGCTCTCTCAAACAATCTGTGGTGAAAGCCTGTGTTTCTTTATACAGACCTGTATAAAGCTTCATGCAGCCACAAATCTCATGCGAATGAATGGCTCTGCAAATATCAAGAACTGTAAGATGCTGAGAATATGTACATAAGTTTATTACCTATGTTGAGGAACAATTTTGAAAGCATTTCCTAAAAACTCGAAGTGGTCATTAAGCAGACATGAAGGCCATGTTGCTCCAAAACTGTGCAGTCAGGTAGCAAAAAGGAATGGTTTTGAAGCATCAGGGTGCCTAGTGATGCTGTAGACTTTAATGAAAGTACTTGCATGAGCAGCTGTCCAGAAACTTATTGCAAGACACTGAAATGTACTGTTTAAGACCTAAACTTTCCTCCATCTTCAAACATGGTCAGGAAGAAAACGTAACTCTTCAGATCCTGGTCTCAGAAACCATATTCCTCTTCCTCCAACGCCACAGGTGAAACGCCACAGACTCCTGCAATTTCATGATTAGAGCTTGCAATTAGCTAATACACACACAGAGGCTGTCGCCAAAGGGAAATGGAGCTCAGCTGTGCAACTGTGTGATCACAGCCCCCATCTTAAATCCCACTCAAGCCCTGATTGTACCTTAAACGACCAGTAAAACTCAAAAGTCAGAACAAAACATTTAAATTTCTTGATTAAAGGATGCCAACAATCTTGCTTAACAAGACATGTAGAGTTATAAATACTTGTATCCTGAATCATTCAGTAACTACAAAAGGCCAGGTATAATCACTGGCATATAAAAATGCAATATTTAGAATAATGATTTTTTTTAAATCTCAAATCCATTCTGAAAGTATGTGGGTTTTATGAGTCCTCATCCTAATGGGAGGCTATGGGAAGCACGCTGAAGGCCATACAGGAGCTTACATTCTAGGTGGAGAATTGTTGTCTTTCTCAGAGTGTACGTGAAAAATTAGCAATATATTTGTGTGAAAAACAGAGATAATTTTTTTACCTTTTATTTCATGAGCTAGAATGAACTAGACCTGCAATTAAATCCCAAGTGAGGTAAGCCCTTGGCTTTGCACAATTGAACAAAATTCCTAAAATTTCTTGTAGTGGTGAGCTCAGATTGATGAGAAATTGCCCCAGATTCTTCTATACTTCTCTGAGAGCAAAATCTTCTTGGCTTTTTTCCATGTGGTTTCAGTTTTTGATAATAACATGCCTCTCCATATTCACCCAGATCTCCAAGGGCAATTTCAGCATGTTTGTAAGATTAAACAAAAAATGTCAACTAACATCTGATCCTGTATGAACTCATAAATACAAGAATAATCAATAGCCAGGTACACAAAGTTATAAATGTCACCGCTCCACACTCAAGGCTCTCAGACTCTTAATAAGGGAGCTTGCAAAGATGAAACCTTTTCATGCTCCAAACAACTGGGATTATACTGCCCGTGTTGCCAAGAGTATTAAACAAATAGGCAATTTCAGTGTTGTTGTAAGAGGCTTTCATTGATTTGTCAATTTATTATTTGTTAATGGATTGGTGGTTAAAAAATGAATAAACAACTCTATATACTTTTCCTTGGAAATACTAATTAAATTTAAGCTGTTCCCTGAAGAAGTACCTTCTGAAGCCTTTCTGTGATTAGCAATTAGGGAGTATGATAAACTGCATTAATAGGAATAAACCTGCAAAATTACTAAATCCACACAGCTTTTTTTTTTTTCTTTTAAGTAGTGGAAATGCCAAGATTGGAGCAATAGTTGGTTTACCTTAGGGCGACAGGATGATCCTATTGGTCGGTCATGTGAAATTTGTCACAGACAAAATAAACAGAAAAGATGGTAGAGGATTCATTTAACAAAGAATTAAAGGTGGAGGCTGTGTTTAATGTCAATTAAGATCATACTTTTTACAAAGAAACCTAATGCTCTAAAGAGACAGAAAAACAGGTTAATAAAGCCAGCTACATAGATACAATGTACTGGAGACTCTATATGTGACAAGATAATATCACAACTAAAAATTCTGCACATTTAATGAAAAAAGCAACTTACAGATCTTGGAAAGAAATTGTTAATAAAAACAAGAATAAAAGTGGAATATTTCTAAAATAATTTGTCAGAGATCANGAGAGCAGAAGAATAAATATTAAAGCAACCAGTGAAAGAAAGGATGATTTTTCAACAACAACAAAAAATACACTCAAGAAAGAATAAATAATTATAAATAATAATAAAAAATTATCTGTGGTATACAGAAAGACAGGCTAACATTTCTAATGATCCTGTTATGTTCAGAATCCATTAACTCTAGTCATTTGTTTTCTGTCTATATACAGAGGCAGCTTTTTCTTTTCTTTAAGTAGACTAAATTTTTTATTTTACATCTTTTTCCCTCAGTCTCGAAGTTAAACTCCTGGAATTCTTCCTGGAAGGTGTAGGAGACCAGTTTTTACTAATTTGAAAAATGGGGAAAGAGGGATGTCTCATTTTGCAGACTCAAGGTCACTCAGTGTATAAAAGTGCATAATGGTATTGGTTTCATTCAGTAGCAATGGAATTCATGGCATTTATGGCCATGCAATCACCATTCTTTTTCTCACAAAACTGAAATATTTGCAATGTTTTCTAACCTCAATTCAACTTTGCTGTTGATTACACTTCATATAAAATGTATCGCTATGTTTCCAGAAAAATTCAAAAGCAAAAAACAAAAAGGAAAAAACTAAATCACATTAATTGGAACAGCTGCTCTTTAGTTCTAGAAAAAGAACACATGAATAAAGCTACNATATTTCTAAAATAATTTGTCAGAGATCAGAAGTCTCTGCTAGAAAATGGTTTTGTCATAATTCAGGAAAAAAAGTGGCACTAAAATTGATTTAATTCTGCCTTGAAAATTCTGAGTTACAAAAGGCAGTTACCATCAAGAGCATAAAGTAGCCTCTTTAACCTCACTTAGCAGCAGATCTCAATTAAGCTAAACCTGGTACAAGTAAATTCAAAGAGAAGATAAGACAGATACTTTCAAGAGAGCAGAAGAATAAATATTAAAGCAACCAGTGAAAGAAAGGATGATTTTTCAACAACAACAAAAAATACACTCAAGAAAGAATAAATAATTATAAATAATAATAAAAAATTATCTGTGGTATACAGAAAGACAGGCTAACATTTCTAATGATCCTGTTATGTTCAGAATCCATTAACTCTAGTCATTTGTTTTCTGTCTATATACAGAGGCAGCTTTTTCTTTTCTTTAAGTAGACTAAATTTTTTATTTTACATCTTTTTCCCTCAGTCTCGAAGTTGAACTCCTGGAATTCTTCCTGGAAGGTGTAGGAGACCAGTTTTTACTAATTTGAAAAATGGGGAAAGAGGGATGTCTCATTTTGCAGACTCAAGGTCACTCAGTGTATAAAAGTGCATAATGGTATTGGTTTCATTCAGTAGCAATGGAATTCATGGCATTTATGGCCATGCAATCACCATTCTTTTTCTCACAAAACTGAAATATTTGCAATGTTTTCTAACCTCAATTCAACTTTGCTGTTGATTACACTTCATATAAAATGTATCGCTATGTTTCCAGAAAAATTCAAAAGCAAAAAACAAAAAGGAAAAAACTAAATCACATTAATTGGAACAGCTGCTCTTTAGTTCTAGAAAAAGAACACATGAATAAAGCTACTACAAAGTGTATTTTACTCTTAGATCATTTGATCTTTTATGATCAGTAGCGCCATACTTTCCTGTGATAATGAACACCTAGCCTACCTTTGCTGCTCATAGAAATTGCAAGTAAGAAAGCTGAGAAATAACTTGTGCATCCCTATTTAACTTTTCTTGTAGAGAGCTCCACTGTGATAGTTCATGTCTGTAATAATATTTATGTCGCTGTGGAGCAATTCAGGATCAAGGTCCCTGAAGAGCTTATGCATATAACTATTGCAAAGTCAGTACAACCCTTTGTAAGTCTGCCAAGAAAAGCTACGTGTGTATATTAGAGTTTTTTCCAATACACCTTCCCTGACTTCCATCTTTTCATTAATACATAACTTACATAACAGTAGCAGAATTATATCCTCTATTTAAGAGAAGTATTTATATGCACACATCCAGTACATTTTAATGCAGTATTTTTCCTGAATATCTAAGTTATTATTATTGTATGTGTGCCTTTCATTTACTTAAGGGTGTTGTTTGGTTTTCTTTAAATATAGGTACTAGTGTCAGGAAACAGAAAATAGTCAGACGGGGGGTTTTCTGGAGTGGAATTAATTTCTTCTTCCCTGTATGTAGTGTTTTCAGACTAGACAGGAACTGAAGGGCTCCAGAGCATCATTTTCTCAGTTGGCTGGACACAGAAAGCTGAAAAATTAATATGATGTCTTTGAGTTACAATCCACTCAGATTGCTATGAGCCACAAAAAATCTTTGTTATTTATGGTCAACAATCATACCCCCCCACACCAAAAGCTGCATATTTTAGCTGGCCTGGAACGACTTATTACTAAGTAGTGAACAATTTAGAAAATAGATTACCATTGCTTTATCAGTTTCAGAATGGTAAGGCTGTCTTTCTATGGCCTACGCATTTTACCCTGAAGTTTCTTGGCTTTAGCTATTCAGAACACATTCTCCTAAGAAAAACAATAAAGCATGCTACCCTGAGCCACAGTCTCCCACAGTTGCCTCAGGACCCTGGACTGCCTCTCTTACTGCCACTGACCAGGACTGTATTTTATGGGCTAGCATCCACCAGGAATATATGGAGCACCTGTGGAAAAATCACAGTAGACAGAACAAAATATTACATCTGGCAGAAAGTGCAGGATTAATTTTGATCAGACCTGAACATTTAGCTAACACAATCTCTGTAAATCACCTCTGTGAAAAGCCTTTCTTATCTGTCCCTCTCTAGATGGAAGTGCAGCTGTTTTACTGTCTAAAATATGCTTTCTGCTTTTGGCACTCTGTGATGAATTGCAGTGTCCCTTTCTCCCTTTCTCAGACGTACTATAATGATCCGTGAATGATGGTCTTCCTTTATAAAAGAGGTCTTAAAAAAAATTCTGCTTAAACTATCAGGGTATTAGTTGTCATTTGAACCTGAAGCATCTGATATATTCTTTCCTAGAAATTTTCTCCCAAGGACTTCAGCTATGTATTCTATAAAGGGTACAAGATTGAAATAGGCTGATCATATGGGAAATTTAGGTCTGTGACAGAAGTTTAGGTAAAAAGGAACAATAATGTACTAAGATAAAATTAAGAATTTATGAAAGAATATTATTTAAATTAATTTTATTATAAATATCTGCTAATATGAAAATTAATTTAGATTTTTCAGGATCAGCCCTTACGTTGGATCCGAAGAGAAATGCTTCTTACAGATCCTCAGGAATTATGAAAATTTCATGGATAAAATAATGTAAAGCAACACAAAACTGGTCTAAGTGTATGAGCTGACTAATCCAGTATTAATTGCATTTGCAACTAATGTACTTACCATAATAAACACAAAAGAGTTTTTCACCTCCATTGCCTTTAGTGCTCCACCACTACGCTCATCACACAGAGGTTTTGATGCATCCACTGTTACTCCAAGCCCTTGAGTACAGGCTTGGGAGTACAGGTAACGGATTGTTGCTGTAACCTAAAGAGATATTTTAAAAAGTAAACCCACCTTTTTCAGTTTTTCACTGCTTCAACATTGTGATACATCTCAGGGCCCGGGAAAATCAAGCACTTCAGAAAGAAGCTATTCAGCAGGAATGGGCCCTGTGCTGAAGAACAAGAAACATGGAAGAAAGGTTTTGTTTTGAAATCCCATCTCTGTGGAGCTGGGATGCCTGATCCAGAATTATCAGGATGTTCCTCTACCTTTTTGGGACCCCCCAGCCTACAGTTTTATGCTAAAGCTGTAATCTTGAACTGTTCTTTTGACGAAGAGAGTAAGTATGTTTTCTTTTAAAATCCATATGAAGGCAGCTGCCTGTCTTCCAACACTAAGACATAATGGATTGGATGATTACCTGCAGAGGAAAAGAGCTGTATCAACCAGAAAATGCCTAAACCCATGGCTCAGATCAGGTGACATAGTGCCCTTCAGCTAAGTGACCGGCTTCTCTTAAAATTGTGCTTTCCTGAAAAAACAGGATAGTTCAAAATTCACAGGAACAGAGAAAGGTAAAACAGGGCAAACCATAATGTCTCTGTAGCCTGACAACCAGTATATTCAGCTAGAGGACACATGTTGCTTTTCTGTAGGATAGAATAGAGCATATTCTGTAGGATAGAATAGAGCATGCTCACATATAGAGCAGAAAGATGGCAAAGATATTTCTAAAAATAAGGAAATCTATATTTCAAAAGTGGAGGTCTTATTTTTACAATGCTAATAATTCTATATATCATTTTTGGTCTTAAAAATATGCCTTTTGAGATAAGGAGTGTTGTGTTTATATTCACATTCAGAACTAAATAGTGATATAATAACTGAAGTGGTACAATGAAAATGCAAAGGAAGAACCTAAGCAGTTATGGGTTTAGGTTCACACATTTCATTTTCACTACTTTAGGGCAAAAATCAGTGTCAGCTGGACTATTATTTATGTAAGAGCTACCAGCGGAGATTAAATCAAGTACCTGGGAAAAGGAAGCTATAGATCTTGTTAGCTCAATTGAAAGTCACTACTTGTACCTCCAGTAGTTTTAGTTGGTTGCATTTTCTGCGCTTCAGACAAACCACTGTTCATTAGTTTATATTAGAAAGCTGTTGAGCAGTCCATGTGTTTTCTTGTTACAAGCAGGTGCGATTCAATAGCAGGAAGGAAACTTGAAGAGAAAACATGATGGGGCAGAGGAAAGATGTCTGTTACCTCTGAAGTCTGAAACTTAGCAGGTTTTTATTCTGGCACCTAGCTTTGGGGACAAACAAGCTGGTTTGTGGTAGAAGGCTATGAGCTTGGGTAGGTTTTTTGTTGTATCTTGTACAAATCCTAGTCTGCCTCTCCTAATGTTTATGTCAAAATGATCACAAAAGCAGAGCTTTTTTTTTTAAAGGGATGCATACCATGGGCTTCAGAATAGTAAATCTCCATGTCTCAGGTATCATATATTAGTTGCATGTGTTTTCTTCATGGTAAAACATGTAATCCTAAAGGCTAGCTGCTTCAGCTTTTAACCTGTCATCAGCACACAACCTTTCAAGGTGTGCTCCTCTGGGGGTTAGATACTTTCTTCTGTAAACATGTAGCACCAGCTTCTGTTTTTAGGGAGGATGAGAAGATTTGTCAGTAAAACTCCATGCAGGACTTTGAAAATGTAAATATATGTTTAAATGTTCAGTACTTCAACTGGTCAGAACAGCTACAGTCTCCTTTTCAAATGAAATGTTGCTTCTGTTTTTCATATCCAGCTAGTACTGCTTTGCTGCAAGTTCATCAAGATGCACACAATGCAATATACGAGTAGAAAAACATGATATATGTTTAAGTCTAGATCCAAGGTGACTATTTGGATCTATTTATATATCTAAGTGGGTGCATGTCTTTGTGATGTAAGGATACTCCTTGTCCTTGATGTCATTTAATTTAACCTTAAGCATTTTGTCTGAATGAAAGATATTCATTTACAAATGAATTTCAGAGGAGCCATGGGATTTGCATATTAAAAAACACCCACAACCCTTTTTTGTCCTGCTAATAGGCATGACTACACATTGTAGGATGAGATTAATTAATGTGTCCTTGAATTACCTGGTAATGCTTAGTAGAAACAGATAAAATCCATTTTTAAAACTGAAAACCCAAACTTCACAAAAATACACAAAAAATTACATCCCTCTACCCCCCAAATTAATTTTTTAAGACTAAAAGCCACATTTTAAAGAACTACTCCTTTACACTTAGTACTGATACTTCTATTAATATTAAGACACATCTATTAATATTAAGACACAACTCTGCCGCCATTTAAAGTGAAACTTGCTTTATATGCCTATTACTGATACCAGTAGAAGTACTGAAATTAAGGGGTAGATAAGTCACTTGAAAATGTATTCATAAAATTCAGTTATACAGTAATGATGGTATTCTTCCATCAAACTTGCTGCTGTCTTCACCCTCATTATACATATCTTTTTCTTTAGTTATGTGGAATGGAAAAGGTATACATCCTTTCAGCATTGCAAAGAAAAAACAGAAAGCAGCAGGAGAATCACATTTTCTGTATCTTAATCCAAACTCTGTTTTCCTAGAAAGTAATCTGTTTTCACAGTTTTTCATACAAAACATTTTTTCAACTAATTTGAAAGATTAATATTGACTAATTAGTAAGGAATATCTTAGTCCTTTTCCGACATTCTTTTCAGCTTCATAGCTTTTGATGGCTGGATTTCTTTATGTATGCATGCTGTGGAGATGTCATTAATTTTCTGTAACCCACGCTGAACATCTCTAGACAATCTTACCATAGATTTCGCACCATGTTGTGAAATTTATTCTAGTGATGCTGTGACTCTCACTTGCATATCGACCCTTTCAGGTTTTTTTACCACCAGAAATGGTTCACAGTGTTTGAAACATTAAAAACTGCTTTTAAAATTTGGATCAATAACTTTATGGGGAAGAAATTGCTTTTCCATCTCAAATTCCAGTACAAGAAGTGTTCCTAAGAATTTCACTCAATTCATGACAGCTCTGACAAGAAGATTCACAGTTATCACCTACATCACAGGAACAATAGAAACACATTTGATCATCTCACTTTTGTTCTATTGTTCATCTTTCACATAGATATACTTATTTGCAGCAGACAAGGGGAAAAAAACCCCACCCAAAACTTAAGTAACTTGAAGTTTCCAAGAGAAAGAGAAAAGGAAGGTGAAATAAAACTGCTGTGTTAGTGGTTCAGTGGTCACAGCTCTTTCAGAACACATGTGAGGCAAAATCAAACCTCTCAGTATTGCAAAAGAACAAGGGGGAAGGTCAGGTGTTTAATAAGTGAGGTAAAAGGAAGCAGTGCAGGTGGTGAGAGACACTAGGGGAACTCTTAAACAGATGGAGTCATAATATGGGTTAATATAATTCTACAACGTTTTGGAAAAGATTCTCTGCTGCACCCTGTGATTTTCAGTTTTTGAAACCAGGAAATGAAAGGCTAAGAAGGGATCTTTCTATGAATACACCAGGCCTGTTATTACTGGGGAGGATAAAGCACTATTACAGTTAAAAGGCAAAACTGGCACAGTTATGAATGGTTATAAACTTGAGCTGGATACATCTAGTGTGAGAATTAGAGTAGTTTTTCTAATCGTCAGTGTAGTGGAGCCACTTCTTAGTGCAAGCACCAGAAACATAAGCCTCAGCTAGATTTTACAAGAAACTCTACTAAATATATTTCTGGGATTATAACCCTGAAAGAGGATTTGACTTGATGATGTAAGGAGTACCCTTTGAATCCTTAACTTTTAATTCCACGAGAAATAATGGAGATACTTCCTGTGACCACATGAGAAGAACTCTGCATAGGCAAATTCTGTGGAATAGTTACAGGAAAAATTTTATTCTGTTCTTTTCCAGCTAAATCCTAGAAGATTTTAAATTTATGCCATTGCTATTAATTCAGGTCAATTCTTAAAATTCAAGTCTGCTGGAATCCTGTAATCCTTTCTGAGTGCTAAATGACCATCTCCAGTGCTGTCGTGCCATGTGCCAGCAGTGTGCCCTTGTGGTGGCAGAGGTTATCTGCTTTTGTGGTTGCATTATAAAAGTGAAGTCATCAGGTAACTGGTAAGGAAATGCAGGGGGAGGAGAGGGAATCTCATTGCAACCTTCCACTGTCTGGTGGGGAATGATAGTGAAAGCAGAGGCAGACTCGTCTCAGGGGTGCACAGCAATAGGGCAAGCAGCAGCCAAGGGTCACAAGGAAGGGAAGAAAGTCAGTGTCATTAAGCAATGCAAAGGGTTTCTCACAGAGATTGGAATCTCCATCCTTAGAGATTTTTTTAAAACTAAGCTGAACAAGGCCATGAACAAACATCTCTAATTTTGGAATCACCCCCACTTTGAGTAGGAGTTAGAGGTTCCTTTCAGACTACGTTTTTCACTGACACTGAGAATTGTTCACAAATTAATCTCTACTATGACTTTTCCAAGTATGGGTGTACATCAGATGCCTAACTTAAAACATTTAAGGATATTTCTAGATGCACATTTAAAATGCCACTTTTGCAAAGCTTGCCTTCTGCCCATTAGGTCTAGTAATTTCTATCTGCTAAGTAAAGATTTTCCTGCAGATAATTCAGCTAAGAGTTGTGGCTGAGTTTACTAAGATTGCACAAAATAAGCTTCTTGATATTAATAATTCTTTACCTTCTTTGATGGTGTTCAGAGTGTTTTTAAAAGTTACAAAAATGCTCGGTCTCCACATTACTAGTCGGATACAACACAACTGTTGAAATACTTGAAAAACTAGTATTCTATTTAAGGAGTATGTTAACTCACTTCAGTGTTAGATATTATGATATGTGAAAAAAACCTCCACAAAACTAAATGCACAAGAATCTTAATTTTTAAGAAAAAGGCTAGTTGGTTTCTTTTTAATGAAAGGAGGTTATGACACTAGCAACCGCTTTTCTAGGAGCATCTTGCCAAAAAGTCTTCCATTTTCCTTCTTCTGCCTCCATGCCCCTCATATCATGGCAAACCCGTTTTTATGAATTACTCTTGTGCCTCATAGTAATACTTCTAAAACCACATTATTTTGGGTTTAAAGTTTAAGATTGTGCAAAATGATAGATATAAATAATAAAGTGTGAAAAAGGAATGTGTCCAGATCATCCAAAATGTTGTCACTACTTGGCACTACCAAGTTATATGTACTGTAAGTACTTTAAATGTGTTGCAATAACTTAAATTCCCCCCCCCCCCCCCAAGAAAAATCTACAACCTATTGACATTAATCACCCACTACCTTTTGTAAAAATCAGATTTTGAATGTGGTGAGTACCATATTCCAGTGATTCTACATTTCATTTGCATTTCCTTGGACATACACAAGTTTATTGGAATTGCCTCATGGTGGTTTATCAGTTACTTTTGTCTTCCTTACTACTCTTAACAGTGCAAACCTGGCAAATGGGTACATTGGGACTTTGTGAGATTTCTTTTCTCTGCCACTTAACTCACAAAATGGAAGGTACTCCCTCAAAATAAAGTCATTCCACTTTATTCACCATCAAAACATGCAGTACACTAGGTCTGTTGCCTTTTCAAACGTGGTTTCTTCAGAATTTCAATAAAGTTACTAGATTGAAAAATGTAATATATAAACAGAATTTCTTCAAATTGCAAAAATCCAAGAAACTTATGTGTTTCTGTCCTTCAGAAGGAAAAGCTACTGTCTATATAAAAGTGAGTATTAATCAGCAGAAATTGTTGCAAAATTTTCCTTGCCACCTACTCAGGGTTAGAATCCATGTCATTTAGCCTGATATTGTCCAAAACTTGACATTGCTGTTACATTGTAGGTATGAAATTTTGTACATGTTTTAAGAAATGAAATTAAGGAAGGTATTATTGAATTATACTGAATGTTTCTGAGAGTATCTCAGTGAGATCAAAGAAAATTGAAAGTAGGTTTGGTCTCCCTTCTCTGTATGACAGGATCAGTAACAGAAACTAAAGGAGTAAATGGATTAAGGTATTGGAAATGGGATGGCATAATTTTCTGAACTCAGTAACCTGCTTCTGCTTTCACCATCCAGGTGTATATCTTCTGAGCCTTCAATCAGTTCCCTGTGGAATGTGCAGAATATGGATTTCACCATGCTCTTCTACACTTGGATTGGATGTTTAGATGCACTTTAATGCCAAAAGTCATTTCACATGACTTGCAGAATGGCAAAAACAAACCCCCTGGCAATCACAATGGTGCAACAAATTCTGCTAAGTTAATTTGAAGCCAAATTATCTAAACATATTCAAAATATGCCTTGTGTTTCAATTTTGGTTTTTCGGGTTAAAAATTAGATAAAAAACTAATAGCATTGTGCTTGTATAGTCACTATAAAGTTCTATGAGTAGTTTCATAGAATCATAAATCATAGAATAATTTCATTTGGAAAAGGCCTTTGAGATTGCCAGGTGCTACCCTTAACCCTGCCAAGTCCACCATTAAACCATGTCGCCCAGTGTTATAGCTCCATGTCTTTTAAGTAGCTCCAGGAATGGTAACACAACCACTTCCCTGGGCAGCCTGTTCCAGTGCCTGACAACCCTTTCTGTGAAGAAATTTCTCCTAATATCAAATTTAAACCTCCCCTGGTGCAATTGAGGGTACTTGTTACTTGGGAGAAGAGGCTAACTCCTGAGCAAAGATCTTTTTCCCCTTTGAGACATGTGTACCCCACCTGTTGCCAACAGGCCTGGTACCTGAATCATGATCTGAAAACTGAATCATGATCAAAAAAATGTCAATACAGTAGGTCTCAGCTAAGCTTAAATAGTTAAGCTTATACATATTATGTATAATAGATATATAATAGATATTCCAATAAAGTTACTGTATGGATTAAATGTCTCTCCAACTTCCTTTGATCCCACTGATAGAAATTCATTTTGTGGTTTGCCAAAACAAAACGTTAATTACAGCCTCTGACTGTAAAGTGACAGCGTGCACACCCTGACTGTGTGTTGCTCCTTGTTAATGGTTGTTCCAGCCACCTGAACTACCAGGAACAGTGGTAGGGCCTCGCACAGCCCCACCCATACCAATGCTTACCTTCACACATGGGTTACCTGCACGTAAGAGTTACTTACACTAACATTCATGAAGACATTCACTCCAGCAGAGAGATAACAATGTCTCAGCCAGCTGTGAGAGAACTGTGTTATCCTGAGGATATATCCTTAGTCTCTCTCCTGGGTCAAATTGATATTTAATTACATGTGAGTAGGTATTTAACCACACAAGGTGTTTTACTGATAAATAAGCAGAGAGTCTTAAGCTCTTAAGAGTTGTTTAATAGATGAAAAGTGTGGAATACAAGTGGTACAGACCTTAATCACTAATGTAACAATAATTTTACTCTTTGCCAGTGCATTTGTTGGCACCAGGGCACCTTTGACAAATCTTATTACCTAATTGCTCCTTAGGTACTTAAATCTCTTAATAAATCTGGCCCCCAGGCTCACATCATGACCAAAAATCCATCAGGAGGTGGGCATATAATTGCTACTATTGCTTAATCTTGTCTTTATTATAAGGATTCTTCTTACATATCTTTAAAAAAGAGAATAAATTTTACTTTGATTGATACTCTGTGAAATTTGTGTAAATCTACTCTTGTGATGTAAGTCTTGGTTTTTTGTAGTCACACAGTTCAGATGTTTCTAGTTAGCTTGATGAACATGAATTCGAGGTTTCAGCAAGATCTTATTCAACACATGAATAAAAGGAGTAGGTTTGAGATTCACTCTCTCTCTCCAGTAGACTTATTAATAGATTATTGTGCAATAAGAAGAATGAGTTCCGTCTTGACTATTCAACAGTTTTAATAAAGCATACATTATGCAAAAAAAGAATGAAAAGGAAATTATTCTAAAATAAAAGTATCATGGAGTTAAAGGAACTAAATTGATAAACAGCCAAAGGAACACAGAAATGATACCTTTTTAATCAATAAATGAAAGTACAAAATAAATACTACATTCTTGTTGGATGAGAACTCAGAGTTTCACTTCTCTCAGTAAATTTTAATGTACAAAATAAAGCTGACATTGAGCAATTAACTGCAGAGGAAATACTGTATGGAATATTTATTTTTTTAAAAGACCCAAAAACAAGACCAAGAAAACAGCATTGGTACAAAAAAAATTGCATGTTATTCCCTGAATAATCCATGTAAAAATTAATCCACCAACTCACCGATGTTTCCCAGTCATTTTAACACACCTTCTGTCTGCACTGAACTGGTCCGATCAGTTCTGGCCTCTGTCTGCTCCTCATCCTTCCTGAGGAAGGACTCTGCTCTGAACAACATGAGCTCTCATCCAGGCTATCACCATCCCCACACCATGTGGGTACAACACTCCCAGTCTGATTTGAATTCCTGGGAGGCTTCATAGCTTCAGAACGTTGTGGTGCCTTCAGGTTGTTCAGACCTTCCATCTGTGCATCAGACTCACGTCCCCAGCATCAAGGAATTTCTGTCTTCTCCACCAACCAACATACTAAATTTATGATGCTCTCACTTGGAAGCCACCCAATTTCACTGATCTTGTGTTGCAGTCTTCTTGTGTTCCAGAAAAAATTTTTCTGACTTTACATCCTAAATCCCCAAATTAGGAAGCCTATTACCCATATGGTAAATACCTTTAATAACACAGCAGACTGATTTTAGAAAGCTGTCAAGGTTTTCATGTCCTACAAACAACGGCTTAGTGCTTCGCAGTGCTCAAGATTCATTCACCATGAGAATCAAATCTGCCAACACACACACTGAAGTTTTAACTTGGTTAACTGAACCAAGAATGAACTCCTACTTTGCAAAGATCAGATCTGTGCCCCTGGTGGCCAGTCAAAATTCAATATACTTAGGATGTACCCTAATTTCCCATTTGATTACTCAAGAACATCCAAGTTAACCTGTTCAGATTTTGACAGCTCAGTATGCAATGTCACATCTAATCATGTATCAATTCCTCTAGCCTATTTTTTATGTCAGATTGTGGGATTATTAAGGGCAAACAGAAAATACACTGAATACATAAAGCTATGAATTTATTGTTAGTATAAATGAAATCTTACCAGTATAATGATCAAGATATTCTCAGAGATGATCTATTTTAATGAAAAAATAAATTAAACACTGTTACAGAAAATGTTTCAAAATAATAAAATTAAAATGCATATACAGTGTACACATAATTATTTCCTGATGTCTATGCCTTTCTTTCATCTTATGCAAGCCCTTTCATTTCTCTTAGAGTCCTAATGTTGACAGTGTCCATTGGTGGTGGTAATGGAGAGTACAGCTGGTCATTACCATCCTATGTCCTTTGCCATGTGTCAATATATGTGTTGATATTTATGGTCTCCCGTCCCTCAGTAGATGACCCACTTTGGGTAATTATTAACTTTGCTAATATGTTCTTCACAATTTGCTTTCTCTTCATTGGTTTGTGAGTTCATGTTACTTCCAATGTACTATGTATGGTGGTTTTCATGTAGCTGCTCATACTCACTCTTTATTCTGTTTCTCCTAGCCCTATCCTGAGCACTGCTGGGATGTGATAGTCAAGAGGTCTCCAGCGCCAGCTTGTGCCCCTGCCTGCCTATCATGTCCTCTGCTCCCATTTCTCAAGGCCTCATCTATGATACCATAACTCTTTTTGTCCACCATTTGTCTTTATAATGGCCTCATAAATCTCTTACTCTGTGCAGAATACATTGTTTTATACTATGAAGGAAAGTAAAAGAAATTGGATATAGCCATAAGAAAAGTTGCTGTTACAGCTAAAATAAAGAATGAACAAAGCTCCAGGCAGGCCAAGGCAAGTTCAGGTGAAGCAAGCATTACAAGCCTCAGTGCTGGAGCCTTGCAGACTCAGGACAAAGCTTGTGTCTGTTGCCAGCAGTGCCACTACTGGCACTGTAGAGCCACAGCACAACTGACAGTCACAGCCGAAAACAGAAACCCTAACATGTACACATGACATATAAATAATGTCCAGCTACCGAGTAGGATCACACCTTGCTGACCAAAACAGAGTGCCACTTGGGAAGTACTTATTGGAGAAGTGTTGCAATTGCAAGTAAATCTGACATAATATTTGTAATGAGTCCCAGCAAGACATCAAAGCCAATATCAAAGCTAGTCAGGGGCAGTTGGACAACAAACCCTGGCAAAGTTTAAGTCCTTTACGTTTGTCTATATATTGACATTTTAAAAAACTGTATAAATTTGTTCGACATCACTAAGTTTCTGCCTCATCATTTTTCTGAAATGAAAGAGGACCCAGACTGGTTCCACAGTATTTATTTCAGAAATAAACTAAAGCCATTGCATATGTTTAAGAGAATGCTACATGGGTGACAGTCACTTTATCCTTTTTTCCACATATTTTGTAAATTTTAACTGGTTTTCTTACATATTTCAGTGACAACCCATAGGCCATCGGAGCATTCCTGACTTCTATTAAACTTGGAAGCTTCCATGTTGGTGACTCAGCAAAACCTTCATTATTTTCACCTTCATGAGTCATGACAAGTTGTTTACACCTTAAGTGCAAAAGTAATGAGATGTACAAGTAATCTTGATTTGCCCAGCATGACTGTTATAATCTATTGTCTAATAGTAACCTACATTTGTTAAGATATTGCTTCTGATTATTCCACAATCAAACATTAGATATTTAATTGTCACAATAAATAAAAAATGTAGCTTTTCAGAGCTAATGGGTGGTAACTTCAGGCTGTGGATTCTGGATGGATTTTTTTAGGAGTGAGGATCTGAAATCACACTGCCATTCATTTTTTGTACATGAAAATACCCTTGCCCCCCCCCATTTTCCTCCTAGCTGCATGCCCATTACAGTAATAAATAACACAGTAAGCTTCTTGATGGTGATAGTGGTGGCAGAGATGAATCGAGTACTCTGTAGGCAATCTCTTTACATTCACAGCAGAATGTGTTTAGACAGGTTGGCTATTCTGAATAGATGTCAACCCTTTCATAAGGGTACTTATGCCATTAGCTACATTTATAAGGACAGCAACTAACATTAACTTGTAGTGCATTAAAAGCAGAAAATTAAGACATTCAAACCAGACCAGTGATGAGATCTATCTGAAATAGCCATAAGTGCTCAGTTTGGAAAGGAAGCTCATTTAAACCCTATACAGCCATAAATAGCAGCTCTTAAACATCCATTTCTCTTGGCCATTTAAATAATTCTCTAGGGACTAGGGAGGCACTAATGAATGAAATATCCATAGGGGAGTACAGTAGAGCCTTGATGTGGTAAACTGTGCAGCCCAGCAGATTTGGACTTATATACTTCTCTACATTTTCTGTAATACCTCTGCCAAAATCAGCTTAGACTCCAAAGCTGTACAATAATGGGACTTCTATTATATTAGTGCAGATAAGTGTATTAAAAAAATCAAGAAAGACATTTTCAATAACATGAGATTTTATTTAAATCAAGAGTATTCTGCTAAACTCTGCCAGCAATTGCAGCTATTTCTACACCAGTGCTTTGATTTAACCATTAATTATGAAAAGTCACAGGTTTTGAAAACTTTACACAAGCAACAGTAAAATAATTGTCAGATGTAATGTATTCTGCAGTCCACATGGGAACGTGTGACTTCTTGTGGGCATGCAGTACTGAAAATCCAACAGCCAAGAGGGCTATTTAAGGGATAGTATTCATGCTGATGACTATTGGAAACTTGGGATAATAGACCAGAGTCTCAGGAATTGGGCATGATGTTCATATAAGCACTCTGAAACACTCTCTCAACACCTTTTGTTCTTCCTGAGTAGCTTAGTAAGAGCAGCCTCATCCTTTAGTACCAAAAAAACAGTCAGGGTAAATTCCTACAGTGTTGCACATTATATTTATGACCTCGACAGTCTTCAGTGCTGTTCCACAGTATCTTCTTTCCCGTTAAATATGGGATCTCACATTCACCAAGTGATTTAATTTTCCATAGGCTTTCCACAGCATTGCAAAGCTTTGCAGAGTAGCAAGGTAATTTGTAGAGGTAGTTCCTTATTTTGGTTACCCATCCTCTTAGTACTACCCAGGACTTCAGGATCTCTGGATCAGATGTTATTATTTCAGCAAATTGTGGTTATCAGCAACGTAGATGTAAAACACCTTGGATTAGTCTGACAATATTAGCCAGATCAAATAAGCATAAGCAAATCTGCCTGCCTAAGGTCTTGTGAGAACAAGTCATAATATAAAGTACCAGAAGAGAATGCACTTGTGAGGAGCTGTTGTCATGCAGGCCTGAGCCAAATTTTATCATTTTCCTTCTGCCAGCCATACAAAAATATGTTCTGAAAGAGAAAGAAGTTGAAAACAGCTGCCTCAAATGTGCAGACTGCAGACAGAATGTTAGGAATATCAGAAGATAATGATCACACATGGTCTATTAAATGCTCAGGAAGAACTGAGGCAAGGCACAATTTCTAATGACAGTTTAAAAACACTGTACCAATATTTCTTCTGAAGTAACAGCTCAAGTAAAAACACCTGCTGGTTTTGCTTAAGAATCTTTAATATAGCAGAAGCGAACCTCAAATGAAGGAAAGTGAGGGACAAGACAGCAGAAAAGCAGAACGTCTTTTTCAACATTATTGGGGCTTAACATGAGAAAGAAACCCCTGTGAAGTGTTTGTGGTTAGCAGTCAAGAACAAAGAAAATTACCCTCTTGTATTATGACTATTCTTCTTTGTGACTTCTCATTTCATTCTAATCGCCCATTTAAGTTGTGATTGTAAACATATTTAATCATATATATTCACAGATGCAGAATCTCCACCCACCATTTAGTGCTCTGCTGCAGGACAGCTTTGCAAAGTACAAGTCATGCAACAGCATTAAACATGCTAAAACACCTCGACCGTTGTTGATGAACTTCACTGGGTACATGATTTCATTCATAGGAAAGAAACTTTCAAACGGTGTCACAGATAACCTTTGCCCCATCCTGTAATGTGCCAAGTTTTGAAAAGCATCCTACATACATGAAAAGCTGAAGTGAGATCTTCTGTGGAAATCAAAGAGGGCCCTGTAACATAGAAGAGATCTGAAAATCAAGTGACAGAGATTTCAGAGCAGAGTGTGGGGTGAGGATGTCCAGATAAACCTGATAACCCAGGCTGAATGACAGATTATTCTTTTCCTTTCTGCCATTTCTCTCTCCCATGATGAAGGGGAAGATAATCTACACAAAGGAGTAGTCAGTTCTAGGCATGTTAAACACTAGTTTTGTTTTCCAGGATTTAAAGAGGAAAATTGAATTTTCAAAGTTCTGATTTTGTTTAATATTCAAATGCATCTCCAGTGTATGTATTCTGTCTCATGTACATATACTGGTTTTTCCTTAAAAAAAACCATGTTTTTCCTTGTGTTCTTAGAATTTCCAAACATGTAAAATCAGATTTTTTACAACACACTTAAGCAGCAGGTGTGTGAGCAGTGCTTTGGAGTGCAGATGTTGCCTTTAGATGCAGTATTTCTCCTTAGAGACTGAGAACTTTAGTCAAAAATAAATCTTATTTACAAGGTATGTCTATTCTAAAAGAAACTCTAAGCACAACAACTTAATCCGAATACTCAAAAAAACCCAGTGAAGATGATTCCCTTGGATCAGTTCTGGACAAAAAAAAAGTCTTCATATCTTTCTAATCTAAAAGTCTCTGGTCCTCCTGAGCAGATAATACAAATTCAGGATGTGCCAAGCCCATTGAGTACTACCTTCTTTCTCTCCTAGATTCCCTTATAAATTGTTTCTCTGATCAAATGCCTTCTATCTCTGCTTTCAAATCTCTTTATTTTTGTTTCTGGATCTGTATGCACAGAGGGACTGGAGAGCAGATGCATTCACTCAGAGATGTAACACTGTAAATGAGAAGTTGTTTTAACAATGCTTAATCTGCATCTTTCAAGAAAAATAGCTACTCAGCAGAAGCACAGAACTTCACATTGTAGCTGATTAAAACCATCTCCGATTTTTTCAGGAGAATTTTAAAACTTTGATTTTTATCCCTGAAACATGAACCATTGAAGAAGTATGTTGTTCTGGTATATAAGGGATCTATCGATCCTAGAAAAAATGAAGTTATATAAATATAACATATAAATGAAGTTATATAAAATGTACAATAAAAATGGTTTGCTCTTGATAAATAGTACTGGTTGTGATTTACCATAAAGAGATCTCAACATAGCAAAAATTCTTCAGATTAATTTAAACAAAATTTAAAAGAGAGACATATGTCTTCTCTATCAGGAGGAAAAGAATAAAAATTAAGGGATTAAAGTTTTTAATTTAGCAATCTTTTAAATTCTATTTAGTGGGAAACTGAGGCAAAAGGCATTACCTGCCAATATGCAGATAAATGATCATTTTTATAAACTGCATTTTTAATAAAAATAAGAGAATGGAAAACGACCTGTTCAATTTTACTTCACATGGAGCCAGAATTCACTGTAAATCACTGATCCTTAGCATTCTGCATTCAATTTCCTTCTATTTAAATGTGTATTTTTAAGAGATTGAGTTTACATGGGCTTCATGTATAATTTAAACTCCACAGGCAAAGCTATTTTATTACTATAATCACATTAAATGCAAGTAATCTATAGAAAAAATATTTAAGTGGAATGGAAATGGAAACAAACAGAAATGTGAAGTGAAATGAAAATGCTGGTTGAATATTTTTGTTAAGTGAAGTCTGCAAGTGAGAGAGTCTGGAAAGAAAATCAGTAGTAGAACTCTGTCTCTATGGAACCTATAAAAAATGCAGGGAACACTGAAAAATCAGTGAATTGAAGATTCATGTCTTGAGTCAAATAATTCCAAAGGCAAAATAACATCTCCTACATGAGGACTTGAGTTCTTTTTAGAAACCTGATCCACTACTAAGTGACAGGCACTTTCAAACAATCTGGAACTCAAATAGTTTTTGTGATGAGGTACTAAACCCAGAGGTACACAGACTCAGCCCCAGCAAATTCAAACTACTCAGCCAGCTTTTCAGATTAATTTATTCTGCAGATTTACAGAAGTGGCTAAAAATATTCAGGATTACACTAGCTAAGAATTGATGTCTTACATGTATGCAACATTTCTAATAGGTTTACATTAATATTTGTTTCCTGTCTAAAGAGTGTGGATGGAGAAAGAAATCCACAGTAAATAACCAACAGAATAATCCTGCTCTTAAAGGAGAGAAGGGCCATCCTGAATGGCAATTGGTATAGCTGTTGGCAAGATGATTAGCAGTACCACTAGCACTTTTAATCTAATTGAACTCATTCATGCAAGTTAAATTATCCTCAGGATTTATGTCACTTAAGAGAAAAGCTGAACGGAATCAAGCATTTAAATCTTATTTTTGTATCTGGCTCATTATACTACCTGGGATGGGAACTTGCTGATCTGCTCTGATCTGCACTGACCCCCATCAGTAATTGTCTCTGCAACCCAAAGGTGCTGGGCTGGCACAGGAGATCTGCACAGGTACTGGGATCCTCACAGCCACTCCTGCTGCTGCTGGTAAATGGAATTAACTTGCTCCTAAGTCCCTCCAAAATGCTGACATTGCACCCTGATCATAGTGACTTGTACACTTCACGGTTTCTAAAATTCACAGAATAGAGAGTTGTCTTCATTTCTCACTAGACTGGTTATTGAAAACTATGCCATTTTTCACAATTATATTTTAGAAAAATCACATTTTCACTATGAAGCTTCTGGCTCACCGTTGAACCAGAATCAACAAATAGGATTAGATTATTGAATTGCTGTAATTTCAATCTTTAATTTTCTCTGTTCTGTATAAGACCCTAATACCTTGATGGAATCTGGTCGCAGTGGAAGGCAGGACCATTTTTTCCATCTTTGATTCACTCTTCATAAATTGTTCATGACTCATGCTTTGTATCCTTTGAAAGGACTGATTCATGCCACTGTAGAGATCTGTGGATTCGACACCAGAATTACATGGCATCACTAGGATGTGCCAATAACCTTCACACAAATGAGAAATTAATTACGAAAAATTATAATTATGATCTATCACTCTAGTGATGTATAATTTATGAACATTATCACTACAATGTTATAACCTGACCCTCCATACACTCTCTGGAAATGCCTCTCAAAGTGGAAGCCCACAGAGGTCATCTACAAGATGACAGATACTGTGACTTGCATCTTCTGGAGAAATACAGCAGACAATTTAGGAATAAAGTTTAACAAAGGATATTTTATGTATATATACTTACTCTAAAGACAAGAGTTACAAACCTTTGCAAATATTCTGCGATGCTCTTGTCTCTCATTTAGTCTCATCCTCCTGTGGGGTGGGACACTTTTTGGCATTTCAGCCTTGGAGTCCTACAACCCATTTTCTTTCCAGCCTCTCTCAGTGTGGTCCTTCTGAAGTGCAATATCTTTTTGAGTGGATATTCAGGTGTCAAATTTGTTTCCTGTCTTTCCTAGGGTATTGTATGGAGACACAGTTGTTTTGCAGGGACTTCTAAGAGCTGGAGAGTCAGCCAGAGTCAATGTTCCTGCTTTTATCTTGAAAAGGTTTTAAAGATCAATGCACAATAATAACAGAAAATGGCCTCAAGATTGTCACAAGGATGGCTTTACCAGAATCAATACATAATTTCTGACAGATAATTGCCTATTTTTGGATAGAAGATTCCAACCTTCTCAAAATTGCGCCCTCCCTAATTTCAGCAACCACTTACAAAGAAACAGTAAAGTGAAAGTGCCTTCCAGCCTTAATCTTGATGTCCATACTCCCAACAGTCCTAACTCACTTGGCCTCCGCTGATAGCTTGTGCTTCCCAGAGGGCTGGCTCCCCTAGGCAAACCTTGATAGCAGCCACAACACAGGATGTGGCATGTCCTAAGCCACATTCCTCTCTGCAGGAGCTGCATCATATTTCCCATATACATTGAACTTTTTAAGGCTGCATGGACCATCCTCTGGGGTGCTGGTCTCCCCACTTCTGTGTAGGTGCTTACAGGTGAAACACACCTCTTTCAGTTTAACCTACCTCAAAGAGCTCTTCCCCTTACAATTTGCAAACAAAAACATTAAGTTCACAAGAGAAATTCAGTGAAATCCTAAATTTTTTTGCTTTGAACTTTAAAACAGAATCTCATTTCTCTTGCTAACATCTGCAAAGTCTTTCAAAGAGTTTTGGCATTATTACTATGGCATTCATATTCTTCCTTTCTTTTTTCTTTCTTTCTTTCTTTCTTTCTTTCTTTCTTTCTTTCTTTCTTTTTTTCTTTCTTTCTTTCTTTCCTTGTGAGAGGAATCCTCCTAAATCATTGCAAACCTATATAATTTTCATTTCCACATTGCTACTTTTCAAGCTATTCAAAAATGTACATATGAAACAAGCTCAGCCCTGTGAGCTGTTCTCATGTTTCACTAGTAACATCTTTCTTTTGCTTTCAGCACAGTCAGTTGTTTTCTGTGCTCCAGCCCATCGCTTATCTTCTACACAATTCATGCACTAATCCCTATCTTCTCTCTTTTAAATAATGATTGTCACATCAAATGCTTTATTGAAATCCAGAGAGATTACATCTGCTTCATTTTCCTTGTTTAACATGGTCTTATTTTATCAAAGAAAGTTATCACATATGTCTAATATTATCTCTCTTTGATAAGTACAAGATGGAATTCACAGACTGATCCAGATATACCCTGATCATATACATTAACAATTCACATTTCTTTCCCAACCCAAATGGACCCCACCACTGTAAGATCATTTCACTCCTACAAAAGTCACATGTTCTTATAGTGATCCAAATTCATAAAATTTCTTCTAGGAACTAATTCTAATTTCATTCTTATATCTTGTGAACCAAACCACTCTGAAGATCCCAGGTAAGGCCAAGGTGGGACTAATACCAGTAGAATAAAATGTCAGTGGTATATTCTCTGGGGAAACTGACTTAAAAAGAACTATACCTGTGATTGTCACACCAGGTAGATTTTATCTATAATAGTTATTGTGGTAGAGGCATTTTTCTGCTAAATCCCGTTCTGTAAAAATACTAGGTTTTACAGTTCCTGCAGGGAAAACTGATGTGCAGTTATTCCAGTAATGTCTTCTCTAGTCCCACTCTTCTACAGCTCAGTCTGTGCCAGTAGCAAGAGAGAAGTGCTCCAAGAAAAAGATAAATGAAATGTCACCTTTGAAGAGATATAGGATTTGTCATAGAAAATCAGTATATTCATTCTCTACAGTAAATACACAATCCTATTCTCATGTGAGAGTATTTCTGCTGCTTCAGAGTGAAGACAAAAATAGAAATAGTAGAACAGCTAATATACCTGACTGCTTAATAAAATTCTTCCCTGACATTCACAGTGGATATAGTGAAGCAGCCATGAAATATTCTTACATCAAGTTCAATGGAGCTGGTGTCTAAGTGCATGCAGGATTAAGGTCACACTATATATAGCTGCACTAAGAATATTGTCTCTATGAACCAACAGTTCATACTGGAGAAGATAAAATCAGCCAGATTCTTGTCTCAGAGTTGAGAGAAAGGGATTAAAACCACTTTTCAAATTTTCATCAGTTCATATGCTCAAAATCAGGGACTTGGTCATAGTCCCACAAGTGTCCTCAGTGAAAAATTACAAAGATTTTAAAAGCTGCAGCTTCATTCATCTATCCATCGTTCTCTCACTCTCCTGTCTCCATTCTCTTTCTTTTCAGGGCTTTCTTCTCTCTTAGGTCACACCTGTTTCAATAATTACAGGGAATGATTTTTCAACCATCTGCCAGAGTAGATTTGGGTCTGGATGATGCCTTTTCTTTTCTTTTTCTATTACCAGACTGGGGAGGTGGTTTGGAACTGAAAATAGAGATGAGAAAGAAGAGGAATTAGGAAAAATCTATAATCTGTAGTACAGTCATCATATATATTATGACATTCGAATGACGCCTGAGATGATCATGGAGAAGGTTCTAAAATTGTCATTTTTTTTCCCACTTCCATCTCGCTGAAAAAAACCCAAAACTTTTTATTTTAGCTGAGAGAAGGAGGGTATTACTAGAAAGGAATGAGTAGGTAATCATGGCACAGAAACTTGGCGCCTTGTTGACATTTACACAGGAAGTGTAAAAAGTAGACCAAGAAGGTCATCACACCCTGTGTGACTTGAGGAACACATAAGTCTCTTAATGATATGACTGTATCAGAAGTTGTGACTGTGTATGCATTTTAGAAGGGCAGAATTTGTCCCATCATGTTGTCTGGAGAAAAGAATGACACACTGTTCTGTGCTTTAATTTATTCTCCTGTGTGCTAACTCATTGTGAATGCAGAAACAGACATTGTGGTGATTAGATTTAATAGGATTAGGACTCCCTGATGCCTTGCTTGTACAGTGATTGTTCAAATTCTTGTAGAAGGAGCATTTTAATTTCATTTCTTTGTAAAATTCAAACTTCATTACCTGTTCAGCTCATTTATAATTCAATTCATTACATAATATTTATTTTCTCTTCTAATAATTACACCTCTACTTCACCTTCCTAACTGTGCTGGTTTTGGCTGGGGTAGAGTTAATTTTCTTCTCAGTGGCTGGTACAGGGCTGTGTTTTGTGTTTGTGCTGAACACAGTGTTGATAATATAGAGACAGTTTTGTTATTGCTGAGCAGGGATTGCTCAGAGCTAGGGCCTTTTCTGATTTTCCTACTGCCAATCCCGTGAGGAAGTTGGGGGCTCATGGGAAGCTGGGAAGAGGCACAGCCAGAACAGGTGACTCCAACTGACCAAAGGGATATTCCAGACCATATGACATCATGATCAGTATTTAAAGTGGGGGAAAGAAGTGGGAAGAGGGGAACATTTGGAGCGATGAACTTTGTCTTCCCAAGTCACCATTACATGTGACAAGGCCCTGCTCTCCTGGCTGAACACCTGTCTGCCAGTGGGAAGTGGTGAATCAATTCCTTGCTTTGCTTTCTTTGTGCGTGGAGCTTTTACTTTCTCTATTAAACTGTCTTTATCTCAACTCATGAGTTTTCCAGCTTTTATTCTTCCAACTCTCCCTGATCCCACTGGTGGGGGAGTGAGTGGGTGGCTGCCTGGGCCTTAGCTGCTGTATAGGGTTACACCATGGCATGAACACGATCTCTCTTTCTGTACAGTACTCTCTGTATCAGGCTTGGTACTTTTAGTCTGTTGCTGATTTTCTTTGCAATTCTCTCTTTAGTCCTAATCACTACGAGACCCGTGTTCCTTGTAACAGGACGCTTATACAGGTAGTTACTTTCTTAACCATTCCCTACAGTCCAAAATTCAATCTCCCCTTTTGTTTAAGCATAACTTCACTGGGGAGTATGAACAGATTAAAGAGAATGGCTGTCAGATAGCTCAAACCCATTTTCCTCTAGGTACCCATTGTGCTCAGTTTTTGGCCAGGAAACCATTCTCAATTCTGTTTTGTGTACAAGATGGTGACTTAATTGCTCTGATGACCAAACTAGAGGTTGCTAGGTCATTGTTACTGGCATGAGCAGGAACATATTTCTGGCAGACTGTTGCAATCTCTAAGTTTCTGTTGTGTTAACCAGGATTGGACAAAAAGGGCATCACCATGCTGGTATCACCATCGATTCAAGGTGCTTAGTGTTGTTGTTACCAGTATTGCTTGGAAGATAGGGCTGCATTCCTCACTGCTACTTTATCCCACATTTAACAGGAACTGTGGGATCTGTTGTTAGTACATGGACATCATCTGTAACTGCAGCACAGAGAAGTATCTTTAACATTTGAGCCCCTTCACCTTAATAACTGACCACATAGTTCCTGTGTATGTGGTTTATGATCAAAGCTAGACAGCAGCTAGCTCATCCATTCTATAAAGAATATACTTAACTCAATGTGGTTTAATAAGAAATCAAAGCTAGAGTGTTAGAGGCCTTCTTGAATGGATTGCAAAAAAGATCTAAGTTAAGCCACATTGAGATGACAATTTTTAAAATTTTACTCTGCACATGGGCCAGAGAGTTAAATATAGTGTTCTCTTTAGTAAACTAGTATAGTCACAGTGGTCTATTCTTAAATACACCAACAAAAAAAGGTTACTGACATCTTCTCACTGCTAAAGGAATGGCCAAAAAGTTAATTTATTAGCGTAGTCTTATGGTTTGGGTGCAACTGCAGTTTATCACCCAAAGCTCTAGATGAAGTTTTCATCTAGAGATGAAAACTTCTATTTCAGAAAAATAAAAGCCATTACTTTTTCCCCTAAAGATCAAGGCAGAGGTTAACAGTCAGGAGTTGTACTTGTCACTACAGCTTTGTAGGGAGGAAGCCTAAAGCTGTGAGATATGTGGTTATTTCTTTCTGTTCTGTTCTACTCTGTTCTGAATTCTGTTCTCTCACAGTTCCGCAGCACCCTTATGCAAGACCCACAGCCTTTGCAATCTCTCTCTCTTTAACTATCAATAGCCCTCTTTTACATGTAAAGTGGCTGCTCCCGCCCCCTCCC
>VXAZ01004460.1:0-10979 GCA_013399875.1 Gymnorhina tibicen | reverse complement strand
CCCCCCCCCCCCCCCCCCCCCCCCGTTTGTGATGCAGCCGCAGGACATTTGACTACAGCCTCACCTCCGCTTCTTCCAAAAGTATAAATTGACATTTGGAATGCTCCATGGCCGTGGATGAGAATACAGCCCCATCTGCAGACAAGACATCTGCTCCTCTCTCCTGCCCAGAGCAGGGAGGCCTCTTCGGTAAGATTTGCACCTCTGCCTGTCTCAAAACATACATGGGTGAAATTCAGCTTAATTAATGGTAATGTTAATCTTAATGAATTGCCAGTTATGTTGGGGTTTTTTTGGTTGGTTGGTTGATGGTTTTGATTCGGATTTTTTGCTTGTTTCTTTCTCTTTTACAATTTAGCACTAAAGCATCAAGTGCATTTGTCAGTGGCAATTCTAAACTTTTATTTCTGTTGCTTCAATGAACCACATTTGTGAATTTACAATTGTGAAGGTTCCTGATGAACGTGACCAGTCTTAGAGTGCCAAATGGGCAGAATAAATCCCAACCACACCGAGCCCCTCTGATCTCTGAGGAGCAGCTGGAACACAAGGATATTAATTTTCTGCCAAGTTTCTATACTCTTCATGCAACAAGTTTCATTTTACCCAACATTAAATATAAGTTGATAATGATAGGTAAGAGATAAGACATACTGCCACTCTGCTTGGCTTGTAATACCTGATCTTTCATATGGTGAAGGTAAAAAATATATGGCTTTTAGTAATTATTTAGTAATAAAGCGTGGTTCCATTTGAAATGGGATTTTTGGAGGTACTTCTTCTGCATTGCGTAAAATATGGGCTGTAACTGATCAGCTACAGTGTGGAAACACATTTCTCCTGCTTCTTAATACTCACAGATGATGAGATAAAGATTGAGATTGAAATTAATTACTTTAGAATAGGTAACTCTTTTTGTAACTCTGGTTTCATGATTCATTATATAAGTTATAGTAATATTCAAGTAATGTATGAGTATAATTTTCAGTAGTAAAATGACAAAAATTCCTCGAATTGAAGGAAAGGAGAAGAGTGAACAAACACAATACTACAAGATGCTTCCCTTAAGGCCGAGGAAGCAGAAAAATATATCTTGGACATCAATTTCATGGAAAGCAGCAAATATTAGTAATTGAAGGAGTCAAGAAATCACTGAATGTTAACTGACATTGCTTCATGGACTTTCTAACCAGACTATAAAACTTTTAACAGTTCTTGACAGACTGCCTCAGTCTTAATTTTTCATATACTTGAAACTATCTCTAATCAATTTAGTTACAGCTTTCTAAAGGACTGGAGTCATATGAAGTATGCTTATCACCTTTTAAATATCTCAGATCAAGTATTGCTGCTAAATTTCCTGTTAAGTAAATCAAAAATCTTATGAAACTATTATAGGAATTATATAGGCCTATTTTTATAAACTGTACCTTGGATCTTTGAAGATTATTATTCTATTAAAGATAAAAGTGTTCAAGGATGCATTATAATGCTAGAGTGATAAGTGGATGTGGGTTATTTGTGATTTCCTATAGGTGAATGTTCTGATTACGACTTTGTATCACTAGCTTCTGTGGCATTAAATGATCTTGATGGGTTTTACCTATTCCTTGATATTTTTTATACATTTTAAGGTGCTGTTTAGTTCACAGAGTTAAACTTAGCACTTGCTTTAAGTAAAAGCATAATAGATAATTATCTTTTTATTTTTCTTTCCCTAAATCCAGAGGATGGAATAAAGTTTACTTTGGCTTATGGCTACACTTTGATATTTGAAGGAAACTTAATTTTTGAATTACTAAACCTGTGTTTTTTTCCCGGTGTTGCCATTAGTGACAACCTGGGTAATGTTGTGACTAGTAACTGCTTCAGAGTTTAGGTTTTGTCTAAGGTTACACAATTAGTAGCAAGTGACCATGTTAGAAAATAAAATGAAGAATTAACTACCAGTTTGCAAATCATTTAAGCTGAACTAAGGCAAAAGGACTCAGAGAGAGGAGGAAGACTCAGTAGGCCCAGAGTAACACAGGCCATTAATACAGGAAAAAGTTATTTTTAAGCATAGAGGTGATTTGGAAAGACATTTGCAGTGCCCAGTTACTAAATTGGTTGTTCTTTGCTTTGTTAATTCACCTTACCTTCTCCTACTTTAACATCATCACTATTCAGTGGTAATATTTAGGTTGACCAAAAAGTATGCATTAGAATTACATATTTTGCCTTGCTTTTGGGAGGAGGAAAAATCAGTTACATTAATAGAACAGTTTATTTGAAAACAGAAGAGGCAAATCCAATTATGTAGCCTCTCCTGCTTTACAGAATTGGCAAAGGACATTTTGCTGTAATTTCTTTGTGAAAACTTTAATTTTTATGAAGGCATACTTAAAATTAAAATTATCCACTATTGATTTAAAGACCTTGAATGACTGAAAAAACAGCATTCCTAGGGAGATTAATGTAATGATTCATTATTCTCATTGTTAAAAATTAAAAAAAAGTGCCTTACTTTTTATAGATTAATCTAATTTCTGTAACCATTAAGACTTCTGATAAAATACAGGCTTGTCTACTACCAGAAAGTTCTTTTCCACATAGGAGTGATAAGATCACCCAGTTAACTTTCTGTGGATGACTAGACTAAATTTCTGTACAGCATCACTGGAAACTTATTTCTAACATCTTAGATCACTTTTGCTGCTCTTCCTGAAACTTATGAAGCTTGAGTAAACTTTTTGTAGTTTGACAATGACAAATGGACATCAAACCAAACCAAACATAGCTGCATATCCGTACCTAATATTGCCTGGTATTTCCACACTGACATAGTGTAGAGTGTTTTTAACTTTTAATTCTATGTAAAACAGAGACGTTTTCCTTATTTTTGGCTTGAGTTAGAGCAGCTTTTTCACCTTTTGAGCAAGCTAGGAGCTGTCAGATCCTCAAACGTCAGCTGCTGCCTGAGTGGTACACACCCACTTTTTCATAAGGACCTCCAAAACTTTTTAGAATAGCTGCAAATTTAATCTTATTTTAAGTTATTTTCTTTTTAGGACTGTTCAGAAGATAGGACCCAGCTCACCTTTACATCCTGCAAGAAGGCATAAACCAGATGTGTTTATTTTCTTTACTGCTTAACCTGATTGGTACTGTTAAAGCACAACTGGCTGAGGTCAGCTGAGTAAAGAGATATTACCTTCCCTGCTGAAAAGTACCCTTTATCCAAGTTCAGCAGTGAAAGTTGCTAGTCAAGTTTTATCTTTGCCAGTTTAAAACGAGACCCATTTCTCCTAATCTCTTATGTTTTCCTTTTTAGCCTTTTCTTCACAAGTTGATCCAACTTTACAAGAAATAGGTGTTCATTAAGAAGAACCTATAGTATAAAGATCCTTAATTATAGCTATCCTTATTCAAACTTATAACATTTAAGGATATTTAAGTTTATTTTATGCAGAAAGGCATATCTTACTTCCTATGAGAAAGGCTCTTCTCTGTCTTTACTGTTTCTGTGGCATTTATTTATCCAACACAGAAGAGAAGAGCCATTTTGAAAGTAAAGAATTTCTAGAGCTTGTCTTCTCCACACCATCTCCCTTCCCTCCACCACTGTAAAATGTTCTGTAGATGGTGGTACAAGGCTTGCTTTCAGTGGAGGACAGTCTTGAACCTGAGGCTGGCATGTGATACAGTGGTTGCTTTAGTAATGGTGCTTATTTTTTATTTGTATTTCATAAATTAATAAATACATCCTTACATTCCAAAAAGAGACAATAAACAGAGGCCCAGAGAAGCTGTGAAATTTCTGTCCTTGGAGAAGTTCAAGATTCAGGTGGAAAAGGTCCTAAGCAACCTTACCAAATATCATAGTTGGATACATCTTAAAAATTAGCCCTGCTTGGAAAATGAAACAGTCTCCAGAGTTGCATTCCAGCCTGAATAATCTTACAGTTCTGAAACAGTGTTCAGTTCTACAAAGAATGCCTCAGTCTTGGGAAAGATTGACTTATGATTGTAATCCATCTGTGTCCTCAGAATTCCATATTGATTAGGGAGCCTCTAATTGTACTCTAGGTACTATAATTGTACCACTAGAATTTAGTGGTAGCATGAAACTATTCATGAACATTGCCACTAAATGCCCATGGAATACAGGAATCTCAGTCAGGTCATTAAATAACTGCTGGGAGCCTAAGAGTTAGGAGCTAAACCACTGTGCACAAACATAGACTTTCTTTGTGGATCTGTTTGTTCATTAGCAAAACTGAAAAGGCTTTTTCAGCTGTGCAGCTTTTGCATGAATCTCCTGTAAGTGGAGTTTAAGTTTTCTAATTCTAAAGGAATGATATTATTTTTGTTTGCTATTGAAATTAGTTTTATTACTCTGTTATGGTAGTATTCTCAAATGCTCTTTTATTTCATATCATTAAAAAAATAAAAGGGTAAAAAATATTCTGTGAGTTCTTACCAAAAATTTGACAATTTAAAAAAAACTAGAAACACCATAATTTTTATTCATATTTGTACAGATTTGGGGTATGCAATTATTTTGGTTGAAGAAAGGCAATCACCTGCTAGTTGAACAATGTCATTAAAATTGTCAAGGATCCGTCATTCTCCCAGGAAACACAGCACACTTGTGAAATATGATTACCTCAAGTGAATCTGTCATTTCACACACTTGAGAGCAACATAATTGTTGCCTAATGTGTGATTCTGTTTCAGTTTACATTACTCTAAAAAAGGGAAAGAAGTGTTAAAGCCTACCATTCTTTACTCAGGTTTGTTGGGGCTTTTTGTGTTAAAACTGGATACATTTCAAAGATTTGTGTGAATTTTAACTGTAACATGTTCAAGAATCCCTTCCCACTTCTGCGAAAACTGACACTTTCCTGTTTAAATAAAAGCAAATTTTCATATGTGTTTCAAGGACTGACAAATCCTGACTGTAGTCTGGCTGCATCCTGCCAAACACCCTGGTGCATTAGTTTGGTGTCTTCTTTCAGAATCTGCATCAATCTGTTAGGAACTCTCCACAATGCCAAAGCCGTGGTTTATGTGAACTAGTACCTTAAAATTAACAGCCCATAATGGTTTATGCCACTGGAAGATCTTATCCCTCAAACAGAGCAAACAGAAGGAAGTCTATTCCAGGAGGACAATTTACCAAAATATCCTGATTTTTAACCCCCATTTTATCAAATGCACTATTTATAGCTGTGAATAATTAGTTTTAAACCCTGATGTGGTAGTTTGCACAGATTAAACGTAGTTTATGGCACAGAGGTGGGCCCAAAAAATGCAGATGTACATAACATTGGGTGCAGGAATCAAGAAAACTGACTTCCGTTTTCTTTACAGACTGTTGGTGAAGCTCTGCATAGTTTGAGTAGGCTCCTCCTTGTTTAGACAGACTTTCCAAGGAACTTTGAGTTTGCTGCAAGGTAATGTACAGCCACTTTTCACTGTCAAATCAGCTCCACAGAGGTGTATCTGAAATTGCTTTACACGTTCTCAAATCACATTGTAGCTGTCAACACTATATATGTTCTCAGTCCTACACAAGGTCTTTGTATTAGATATTATATAACCATTACTGCTTTGCCACCTTTTGTTATATCTTAAAATCTGCAACCAAGTGTTTTAGAATATTAGGCTTCATAGAATTCACATGTGCTGGATTTCTTTGAGGGGAGAAAAGAACCTTAGCAAGTAAACCAAAAAGCTGACTCTCCCAGTAGAGAAGGTAAGGGCTTGTAGTTTTCTGAATTTGTAATAGTACACAGCTTACTGTAAAAACCACATTTTTAGGAAACATTTTATTTTCCTCTAAGAGCAAGTTTTTTAGATTTAAAAATTATTTTTTGCTTTATATATTTTGATCATGTTGTAATTGTTTTTTCTCACTTTCTTTCTGGTCATACAGTCCACTCTCAGGATAATTTCTACATATTCTTTTCATTCATGTAGAGATAACAGGGAAAAATTAAGGAATGTAAAACGTAGCATCACTGTGCTTCTAGGCCATTTCATTATTAATCCCATTATTCAGAAGACAAATCACATCAGGCTGGATGTTGGTATAGATATAGTTTGATTCTAAGCATATTATATATAAACCCTTTCACTTTTCTTCTACCAGACTGCTGTATCTTTAGGCTTTCTACAGCAGCATCAATATTGGCTGCCCCAAATATTTCCTTATATAAATATTGTCTTAAGTAAAAATTTTACCCCTGTAGTGCATCATGTCAATTGCTTACGTTAAATCGATGATAAAATTGGTACACTTATAAGAACAAACCTTTTGCAATTAGTGTGAACTGAAAAAAAAAAGCCCATTCCCACCTTTCTAACTCTTTTTCTTTCTTCTAGGGCTGGGTGGCTTTAGAGCATCTGCTTCCAACCCAGGTTTCTTTGGCAGGTGCTTCCACACCGCATTAGCATGCAGCTACCATCGTAGTATGTAACTTTTTTTCCAGGTCATGCAGGGAACATAGAACAGGTTTTGGGTAGCAGTGGTCTAGAGTCAAACCAAAAGATCACATCAAGATTCACATCAAGATTCAGAGCTGATCCCCGCTCATGAAACATAAAAAATCAGTTCAAAAATCTGAGAAAGGGCCTGGAGAAGGCCAAGGGAGGGATCTAGCAACTGGTTTTGGTTACCCAAGACCTCAGAGGTGCACAGCGAGACTCAGGGGCTACTGACACAGACTGCAGCAGGGAAAGCTCACTGACAAGAAGGGCTGCTGGGCATCCATCCCTGGAAGCGCTCAAAACACAACTGAGCCAGCTCCTGAGTAGCCCAACACGACCTCACAGCTGGCTTCACTGGGGAGGCTGGGCAGGCCAATTTTCACTGCTTCCTTCCAGCATAAATATCTCGTGATTCTGTTGCACAACACTGAAGTTCGAGTTAGCAAAAGTTCATATTACCTTTTAAAAAAAAACTTGAGTACTAGAGCAATTTCTTATATGTTTCCCCAAGAAACATCCCAATAAAAGACCATTATACTCTTTTGTAAGAAAAATTATAGCTTCAGTATAGTGGTAAATTATCTGCTAATATTAGATTCCTCCTAATTCTCATATTTAACACAGTCACCTCAACTGAGTAGAAAAACTGTTTCTGTTTTAAAAAAGATTCAGGTTTTCCACCAAAATAATTCCTAAAAAGATGAATTATCAAAAATTTAAACCATAATATAATATACTTATAATATAAACTTCAATGTAAATCATATATCCTGAAATAATTTCTGACCAATCACAATAAATACTTGTTTTTGCTATCTCACTTTTTCAATATTTTGGTGCTATAACTAGCAGAAATATCTATAATCCAATTATGTAAAAAGCTTATTTTTGGACTTTATATTCATTTTTTAGACGGGTGCTAGAATATTCTGAACTTTGAAAACTTTCAAGAATGCACAAAAAAGCTAACAAGAAACTTATCAGAACTGGTGACTTCCTACAAAATATATTTGTTTTGATCAGTCTTTTTCTGATGAAAATTACTTCCAAGATTTTAAATACTATCCAATCAGCTACACTCTGAACTCTATAAAAACCAAGCTGCCACTGCTGCAGCTGCTGCTTAGATAATAAAGCCAGGCTGATAAAAGGTTGCTGCAACAGAAATTCCAGTTCAGCCTTTTATAGGTATCTAGATTACATGAAAGTCACCTCTCTCCCCTCCACTTACCCTCCCCTTCTTTGCCCTTCAATGTGCAGTCACTCACAGCCTAGAAGAGTGAAACAATATTGAAGTAAGCTCAAAATGAAAGTAAGCTCCAATATCTGCAGGCTTTTTAATTTTATCTCTGCTGATGGTCTTTAAGACCTGAGGACAACATGAAATGAGATCCTAAGGACAATGCTATTGTTGTTTACTTCTAATGGAATTAATTTTGCATATTTTTTCTCATAGTTGCACGCATAGAAATGTCATTTCCAATTATTCTTTGTGAGGGGATGAAATAGAATAGATAAAGACATAAAAGTACAATGAAGAAGAGTGAGTAGATAAGAGTGAATAATTCACATTTCACCAATGTCCCTCTTTATGATGGATATCCTTCTTATCAGGTCTATATTTGCCTCTAAGCTCGGCACTATCTGACTTCTATTACTGCAAATTATTGTTGGGAATATTGAATTGTGGTACTAAAATGCTAGACAAATGACTTAAACTTAAAGTATTGCTTTCACCCCAGTTAAAGGTGCTTGCACAATCATTTTGTCCTTATTTTGCCTCAGTGTTCTGTTTGTCATACTAATGAATGTTTGCAGAGCCATACTTGCCAGCAGCCCTAGGCAGGATAAGCTCTGCCTTGTGCCATGAAGGCAGCAAGGAAAGTATATCTGCTCATGGAAAGCTTCCTAAAAAGCAGCTCACAGAGTCAAGGGCTGATTCTCAGAACCAGCAGCTTTTTTCTCTATGATAGTTATTTGCAGGCATAAATGCTTGCAGATACCAAAGCAGCAACAAGGGAGTATCAAGACTGAGAAATATATAGGAGGAGAGATATATCAAAAATACTAGCAGAATGGTTCTGTTGAACAACTTGCAGCTGTGGATTTGTGTCCAAACTAGGGACTCAGATTTGCAGCAAAAGAAAGAAAGACAGGATCTCTCCTAAAATGTGATACACTTAGCTTTATACATCCAAAACAGGGCAGCAGCCCCAGTAATTTTGCATGTGTGTTACAGTCCTGGCCAGATCAAGGAAAACACAGCAAGAGAGAGAAATGGATTTCCAAATAACTGCACATGGCTGCATCATGCTTGCTGCATTCTTCATCGGCAATAGAGCTGCTCCAGGACTAATAACAAAGTAGAAACTCCTTGGGACCTCTTAATGGCATAGGTTTTGTCAAATATTTCACTATAACTGCTGACATTTGTTGCTGATGTGCATATAATTTGTGAAATGCTTTGGAATATATGAGGTGAACTGAGCTCTATAAATGAAGTTAAGTTTCATATGTATTTTTTCTCCTTCTTTTATTGTAAACAGATCATATTGCTGACCTTTAAGCATAAACACAGGAGGGATGGAAAGGTAGTTTCCAAGGCTTTTAAAAGACATTTTCCTTTTCTTTTATTATTTTAAGCCAGATATACATTCATTACAAAAGTCATCCAAGATGCATGGCAATCTTTAAAAAAAGTGGTGACTTGAGATTGGTCCTATCTTACTCTCTGGTGTCAAGTTATTGGAATATTTCAGAAGGTGGGAGAAGCAGAAAGGACAGGCTATTTAAATGCACTGCCATTCTCTTCTTCTCCTGTTAAACTGGAAGATAAATTTATCATGCAGCTACAAAACACGAGTTTTTATCTGAGCTTCTGCTATCCTGAGTCATAGTAACTCAAAAGGACCTGTCAGTGGTACCAATGGAAAAAATATTTGGCAGAATTTACTTCAGTCTGTGAAAGTGAAGAAATAATAGAATTGCCTTAGTGAACTTCACATTAAATAGTAGAAAGATCATCACCCAAGCATGGAAATAACCATCTCTATACAAGTGCTGAGATCTTTTGGATTTTATGTAAGTCTGGTGAACAAAAAAAATGGACAAAATATGGTTTTGATTATGGTTTTGATTATGGTTTTATTTATAAATTAATATCTATTTTTGTGTCAATATGCACGTTGGGAGGCTGAAAAAAAAAAACATAAAGCAGAAACCAACATTCACCTATTAATGTCCTTGTAACATGATCCTAAGAAAACCAAAGAAAGCAAGAAAAATATAACTTGCTTGACAGTCAGTATTTTAAGGATGAGCTGGTACTTTGAGAGAGACTTTGTACAACGCTCAGACATCTGCTTTCTGCTGAGTGAGGTTTACTGTGCTTGAAAAATCCAAAATCTATATCTTTCCATTTCATTGTTAGACCCTCTTCCTAAAGAGGGATTCCTTTGTGTCCCTTGTGATGGAAACACTCTGAACCAAACTGCACAAGAGACAAGCTTTGTGAGAGGACTGCACAATTCAAAAGCTGAATCTCAATGTAAAATGCTTATTTACATGTTTGTCTGAAAGAAAAGAGTTCCTTGTCCTTTTTTGAGACACAGAAGGACTCTGTGACAGATATTTCTAAAAGCAGAAATGCAGACCTAAGCTATCACCCAGGAGTTAATCTCAGCTTGAAAACAATTTCTCATCATGGTTTATACATAATTCAGGTGAGTTTGCATATCATTAGGTACCATCACCTACCTCCCACTTCCCAGTATCCCAAGATGGGAGAACATTAACAGGGTCAGTACAGTGTAAACCTTCAGCTCAAATATGTCCCTTGAATTTCTCACAATATGTTTCAAAAGCAGGGAAAGATCTAAGCGACATCAAAACTTACTAATTGCAATAAAAACCTTTCCAGCATATTACCTTTTTCTGCTACATCTATCACTACCTCAGCATGTAATTCCTGATTAGCTATGGATTTTTGTCAGAAAATCAATTCTAGAAGTATTCACTGTCTGTGTGCCTATCTTTTTATTTTTGGGAGTCATGAGGTTCTATAGATAAGATGTTTTAAAGAGATTTCAGTTTCTAGTTCTCACCATCAATGGGCATGGAGGACCTAAATATCTTTTAAAATCTGACCAATTTCACTGGATTGTGTTTCCTGGCAAATCATCTCTGAGCTTTCTGATGAAGTAAAAAAAAAAAATAAAAGAGCTAAAGAAAGCAGAGATTTCTCTTGAAATTTTATCTTAGCTGAAAACTCATTTTTCAGTTGCAAACCAGTTTGAAATTATCTTTTGACTGTTCCTCTACACAATAATTTTTTCCTAAAAGCCATAGTAGATGGGCAGCAGAAAAATGATACATTTACTTTCAGGACAATTACTAAGCCTGAAAAATGAAGCACTACAGTCTTCTTTGACAGGTCACTCACAAAACAGACCAAAAGGTCTTTCCAATCTCTTTCTGCTTTCTCACAGAGTTTGGAGCATGATGAC
>VXAZ01004458.1:236484-284891 GCA_013399875.1 Gymnorhina tibicen | reverse complement strand
TGTGGCCTGGCCCGAGTCCCTGGCTGCTTCCCTGGTGTTTCCTCCCACGCCCTGGGCTTCCCTCTCTTCTCTAGCTCGTTCCTCAGCTAGGGCCACAGGCCTCCTGTTGTGGCTCATCCCAGGAATGTGGGGGAAAGGCTGTGGAAGAGGGAGACGCTCTCTCGCGCCCCAAAGAGAAAGGAGTCTGGCCAAGCGCAGCTGCAAGGCAGAGTTCTGAGCTGAGCAGTGCAGTTGGGTACTGAAAAGTCTGCAAAGGACTCAGAGATCTTGGCGTGCCAAGAGGATTAAGGCCCTTGAAGTGCTCCTCGGAGCAAGGGTTTCTCCAGCAAGCTGCAGTGCTCAGTGTCCCAGAGAAAGCGGAGCTGAGGGAGGGAATGATGCAGCGCCTTCCTTCTTTTGGCAAAGCATTCCTACAACAAATTCCCAATCTGCATTACTGTTGCGAGAAAGGAGACCCTGCCACTCGTGACATCCCTCTCATCTCCAGAAGGAAAAATCACCTTAGGAAACAACCCAATCAACTTCAATGCCGAGAACGTTCTACTCCTTAGGAATCTTACCCTACTCTCTGCAGCAAGTCGGGCCAGATTATCAAAGCTGGGCATCTCATTTCTGTTCATGTTGGAAATGTAGCAGGAGTTCTGTTGCATGATTTTGGTTGCAATGACGCCCTGTAAAAGAAAATTATCGAGCACTCACAATTCAGTTTTTCTTCCTTTGAATTTGGAAAAGTTGGGATTGAAACAGTAACGAATGCCCAGAATTTCTACGCCACATGGTTTACTTCAAATGGTCAGAATACAAGAAGTCCCTGCCACTCACCGTGTTGTAGTTCCAGACAGTCTTCCATGATAAATTATTGCTCTTTTGCTCGATAATTGCCACCCTTGTTTGACTATTGATCTTCACGCCTTGTGAGATACCAGTGATAGTGATTTGAGAGTCTCCACCAAAGATTATTTGCTGGTTTTGATTGGTCTGCTGAGACTGGAAAATCAAATGGAGCACTTTTAGATGGCCACGTTAGTCAGTGTCATCTCCAATGCTTTTAAAAAAACCCCTGCTACAATAGGAGTTCTATCCCCCCCATAAGAGCCAGCAGTGCCCTTAAGTATTTTCAAGCGGACCCAGAATCAAGGCTGTGGCACTGGACAGTAGCCATAAAAATTCTTTTCAAGGATTCCATGAATCATTGCTGCGTCTGACAGCTGTCATCTGGTGCCTTTAGAGTTTCATCTGTGTGAGAATTCCTTTCCTCCAAAATGGTGGAGAAGGAATCGAGGAGATCTCATGAAGGAGGGAATACAGACAGAGTAGCCATGCATGTGGAAATTGTTCACTCTACTCACATAATCAGCAAGGGCTGGAGTCAGGACGAGTCCAAGAAGGACTGCAGTCAAAATCTGAAATGAGAATCAAATACAAAAGTGTAACTGCAGCTCTGGCTGACAAATCTGGTCATGAGAATCCACCTTCTCTTTTCCTAATCTGATGTTTAAGGATCCTCCTTGGATCCTCTTGTGCTTTCATCCTGGGATTGCAACAGTGCCCAAAAAGGGAGTCACCCTTGCTTTACCCCAGGGTGCTGCAAAGGAGACACATTTCACACTTGCTCTTTCAAGAGCTGAATCTGAAGCTGTTCCTCAGACCTGTGCAGGCACACACAGGTATTTTACAGGAGTGAGGAGAAAGCTTCTCCGTTTCTTCTGCTCTGGCATTACAGGGAAAGGGTTGATCCACTAGTGCAGTGCTCCAGTTGTGCAAAAGCGCTGACAATAATGGACATGGATTAGGCTTCCTGTTTTCTGCATAATGTACAGCCAAGCCGTGGAAAAATCCTTACCTCCTCAGCTCCTTTGGGGAACAGGGGCTGAGCTGCTCATTCTGGAGGAGCAAAATGTCCCCAGAGAAAGCCTTTGTGCTCTACAGAGGCAGAAGCACTTCTGAGGGATAAAGGAATGGGTTTGAATCAAAGTTTCAGTTTATAAGGAAGAAAAGCATGCATACTCACAGGGAGATTCATCCTGACTGCAGAGCTGATGCTCCTGCAGGTAGGAAGAGCAATGAGAACCTCCACCTTTTATATGTTTTCAGAATTAGGTGTGGAAGGGCTGAATGTTGCAATAAAATTATTTTGCCATTTGTATCCCTGTCACTTGTCACTGAAAATTATTTCCTGCTGTAACGACTTGATAAATATGGGGATTGTACTTTGAACATTTTGACCTGCTGCTAGCGTCTGATAGTTATCAGATAGGAATCCATTTGCAGTGAAAAATAAAATATGTTTATAGTATTTTTCTGACATGTACTAATTACTTTTGAAACTTCACATCAAGCTTAAGACCGGAGATATCCTAGGGGTTAAACAAGAACATAAAAAGCTTTGCATTAGACAAAATAAGTGAAAGCCTTTTCACCTTCCAAAATGCACTGTATGTTATTGGGTAACCATAGCACCCACTAAAATACGGCGGTGAGGGCTGAGGCATCTGTGCCTCCATGGACTTGGCAGAGCTGCCCTGAGACATTTACGCCTTTCCAGCTTTATTCATTTATAATCGTTGACAGATTTTTCCTCCTAAGTGCATGAAGTTAAAGCAGTTTTGCGAGCAGCTGGACCTTGCTGACGGTATTTTGCTCTCCTGTTGGAATTCTGGCTTTAAGCGGGACGGTATTGCAGCAGGCATTGTCCCTTGCCAGGAGCAGCTGTGCCCTGCGTTTCCCTGCATGGAGACCAGGGAGGCTGTGGTTGGAGCGGGCAGCAGCTATCCCTGTTTGCCTGCGAGGCTGCCGGGCTCTTTGTGCCGTGCGGTGACCGCGCGGCTGCGAGATCTGCACCGCAGGCTCTGCTCGGGTCCCATCCCGGCTGCCTGGGGGCGCGTGGGATCATCATCTGTGACGGGGCTCCACGGCCCCCAGAGAGACATTCCCAGCGCCTCCCGATAGGATCAGGGGAGAGGGCTGTGCCTGTGTGGTCTCAGGGAAAATGCAGTGTCAAGTTGGAAAAGGAGAGGAGAGTCTCTCCGGAAACTCCAGGCACGTCAGACAGGGATTTTTGTTTAAATACTGCAACCCTACAGTTGCTTTTCTTTGGAGGTGCTAAAAAATTCTTGGGTACAGTGTTGCTTTGGTTTTCACATCAGCTGACCCTTAGAGTCCCCAAAAGGCTTTTCCTGAAGAGAACAGGTTGCTGCATCCTTTCCTTAGAGTAACCCGGGGTGTTCCTGAGTGGGTAAAGGGTCTCTTAGAGTAACTCCTTTCAAACAGCAAGGAAAGGCCCCTGAGAGAGGAGGGAAGGTGAAGATGTGGTGTTTTCCAGACGGAGTGAGTTACTGAACTTTTAGATGAAGAAAGTAGGCTCAGGCTTTTTGCCTTACTTTTGGCGTAACACCTGTTTTCAACCCCAGACTTCATTTAATACCCTTCTTAATTCTGTTATTTGCAATTCCATTTCTGGGCTGGTCAGAGAAATAGTGCATCTGTCTATTTGCAACTGGCTGTATTGCATGGGAATATTTATCTTTAAAACAAACCATTTCACATTGCATTACATTACTAAGTTTTACTATGTTAATTAGAAGTCAGAATAAAAATCAATTATACTGATCTCATGTTATCTTAAATATGGGTAATGTAGTAGGTATAGCACCACTTTCTTCTGGTGTTGATGAATAATTGCTCAAGGCAGCATGTGAACTCTTCCTGGGACATTGTACTGGGAGAGGTTTAAATGCCAAAATTGGGATTTTGCAAGAACATTAGTTTTGCACCTTATCTTTGGAATTGCTTCTGCTTTTTTAAAGGGTTCATAAAAACACAGCACAGACCAATGTAGGCTGATGATAAATTTTACTCAGACTTGACAGGTTCCATACAGAGCAGAAGAAAGATAAATGATTGAAAATATGATCAAGAGAAGATTATCAGGATAAAAATCTTACTTATGGATACACAGTTCTATGAATTTTCTTCTGCAAGCTTTATCAGGAATAACCAGAGTAATAAACACACAGTTAATTATTCTTAAATTTCAATCATGAAATATCTCGCTCCAAGAAGTTTGATCCTGATAGGAAGTTTGATTCTCTTAAAAAGTTTGATCCTGAAAGAAAAGGAAAAAGTGATTAGATTTGGACTGAAAAAATAAGAAAATAAAAATGCAGCTGAAATGCTTACAACTAGTTGCCTGAAAATTCCAGGCTTATGTCAAGAGCTAGAGCCCAGAACCTTCCTGAGAATGGCTGGGCTCCAGGTCGTTGTAGGCAGAAGAGTGACAGATCTGCTGCGTTTCCTTACATATGTATACACTGATGTATAAAAAGTCATAGAAAACCACAGGATTTCAGTAAGTTACATGCTCACGTTTGCTTGAATCTTTTTTTGTAATCCTGTTAACCTGTCCTAATTTTGGACCACAAAGGCTGTCAGTAGCAGACTCACCAGGAGCTGGGTAAGCGAGGTAGGAGGGAATTCCTCTGCACAGGGCTTGGATGCGTTTTCCAAATGGGCTCAAGCTTTGGAGTCTGTTCCTCGAGATAATGAAGCGATTCTCTCTGGGTGGCAATTGGTAAGGCCCGGGTCCCTGAGCATCAAGGAAACAAACGCAGCATTTAGGAAAACCAAGAATGGAGTTTAGAAGTGGGGATGAACATGTCGAGAGCAGCCCTGCTGAGAAGGACTTGGGGCCTGGTGGGTGACAGGCTGGACATAACCCATCAATGTGCAGTGACAGCCCAGAAACCCCCCATGTGCTGGGCTGATCACCCAGAGTGCGCAGCAGGTCCAGGGGGATTCTGCCTCTCTGCCCCGCTCAGGTAAGACCCCACCTGCAGAGCTGCTCCCAGCCCTGGGATCCCAGAAAGGACATGGAGCTGCTGGAGCCAGTCCAGAGGAGGCACCAGGATGATCAGAGGGATGGAGCAGCTCTGCTATGAGGAAAGGCTGAGATAACTGAGATTGTTCATCCTGAAGAGAAGCTTCAGGTGACCTCATTGTGGCCTTCCAGTACCTGAAGGAGCTGACAGGAAAGATGGGGCAAGACTATTTACAAGGGCCTGGAGTGAAAGGACAAGGAGAAATGGCATCCCACTGCCAGAGGGCAGGGTTAGATGGGATACTGGGGAGAAATTCTTCCCCATGGGGGTGGGGAGGCCCTGTCACAGGTTGCCCAGAGAAGCTGTGGCTGCCTTTTCCCTGGAGGTGTCCAAGGCCAGGCTGAACAGTAATTGGGGTTATTCCTGGGCAATGCAACTTTTGAAGGAACTTTTACAGGGACTCAGCCCTGCTGAGAAGGTTTCTCTTCAGTTCTTGGAGCCTTTTCTCCTGTGTGTGTAGTAGCAAGTGCTTTTCAGTGACAGCTTTTGCCCCACTTTCAACCGCCATCCTACCTTGTCTCCTTGAGGTGGTGTAGGAAAGCGTTTGCCAAACCAAAACCTCTTGCTGGTTGTAGCAATGATGCAGGTGTTCTTTGAAAACACCTTGGTTGCAACGTAGCCCTATTAAAATTAAACAAAAAACCCCTTTTTGTTGCAAACAGTATACAGGGAAAGAGAAGTGGGTTGCTGGAGAGAGGCACTGGTTAAAAGAAAGGCTTTCTACAGTGCAAATAGTCATAGGGAAAGAAAAATATTGGTGCTTTCAATTATATTGTTTATGTAAATGTGTCATGGAGGCTGACGAGAGACTTTGGTAAAAGATAAATTGCCTCCTCCAGTAATGCCACATGTATGATGTATTCTCCTGCTGAGGGCAGGTGAAGGGATTTGCTGCTGAAAAGCTCAGCACAGCACACAGTGCACCAGAAACAGTCCCAAGGCTGAAGGAGCATGTTTTTAGACATCTCCTCTAAACTATGATGAAGTTTTGTTGCAGCTCTGGTGTTATTTAGAAAACTTCTGTCTCTTTGGCATTTTTCTGGTGCCATGGTGGCAGTTACTTACAGTCTTGAAGTCCCAGACGGTTTTCCAGGCCTCAGACCCCTCCTTTGGGTTGGTGCTGACCCTGGTGTCAGAGCAGTTGGAGTTTTCACTGGGCTCATTAAAGTTTCTATCCATGTTCTGATTTTTGGAAAAGATTAGAAGAGGTAAGGATTTAGCTTCCTGGATTCCCAGTAGTGTTTCACTCAATAAAGCATTAGCTCCAGTAGCCATGTTTTGGGAAATTATTGCTCTTGGAGATCAGATTAAAGGGGAGAAAATTTCTTGGCTCAGAATGAAGACTGGGAAGCCTTTACTTTTTAAGTAATCAAAATAATCCCTTACTGTTCTTTCCCCAGCAGGATCTTGCTGGCACCAGATTACTTACAGTATTCTACTGTATTTTGTGGTCAGATCAATCATGTTAATATTTGTTTCTCTCCACATCATTATTTTCAGTGTTTATGCTCATCTCAGGACAGACTTTCCTGATTCCATGTATGGTAACTGTCTTTTTCCCTTGATACATCAAGCATGGAAATAATTTCTTCATTATCGTAGAAAAATTAAAACAAAATTTTCTTCTAAATATTAAACTTAAAAATGCAGCTTCACTTCCAGAAACACATTTCTCAGAGGTGAGAGCTAAAGCCAGTAGTTCTTGTGGCAGCAGTCAATAGCTGTGTGTAGCTCTATACTTACGAGGTTGGCAAGAGCAGGAGCCAGGAAAACTCCAAGAAGAGAAGCAATCACAATCTGAAATGAACATTTGAAATTCAAAAGACTTGAACATCATTCTGCTTATCTTGCATCAAATTATTTGCTGTCTTAAAATAATTTTGACCTCCCATTTACTTAGTGTACAGGCTCAGCACCTTCTGCAGTGGGGTCCAGCTGAAGAGGATTTAAATATGTGCGAGAATTATTTGCTGATGAGTTTAGAGAACACATGCATAGAAATGGCTCTTAGCCCCAGCAGTGCACCTTGCCCAGGCAAGAAGGTCCTTGAAGCACAGAGGGTTATAAAACTTGCCCAGCCACAATTCAGTAACTCCTTGGAAAAAGGTACTCTGAAATATTTGCTTTGCAAGAGTGAGCTTTTCACTCCGAGCTTTTGATTTCAGACATGGAGCAGATCTGAGAAGTGTCCGTGTGCACCTGTTGTGAGGAGTTAGAACATGGGTGCACGGTGCAGCTCTGTACTTGGAACACGGCAGCAAAGGAACCTCAGCAGCCTCATAGTGATCTCATCCTCCGAATACAGGACTAATAATCTAAGGGGAAGCACAAGCATTTCTGTTCAGAAAATTGGGACATCAAACATTTGTTCCCCCTTTATAAAGCCATAGAGTTCCAACAACTCACAAGCTTGCTGTTGCTCAGGTTTGTCTGAACTACCGCTGATACTTTTTGGAGAGATTGCCTATTGTTATGATGAAAAATTCTTTTGGGATAACTATTGTGAACAATTATTCTCTTGAATCCCTTGTATATTGAATCGGTCCCAAATTTCACCTGCTGCAAAGGAGGATTTCGATGAAAAAGGACTCAGAGTATTTGAAGGTAATGCTTGGGAGTTTTTCCTGCACCAGTTTCAGGCTGCTGTAATTGCCCCAGTGTCACTGTCCTGCACCTGAGTCTCTCATGTCTCCTGGTTCTCCTACGCTCTCAGCAAACAGCTGAGCCCTAACTTGATGTGACTTGCTGAGACTGTTGGTTTGCCTCTGAGTCATGAAGGAGAGAATATTGTCCTGTGGACGCCTCACGTGTGTGTGCCGCCCCTGGAACAGAGCACTTCTCTCTTTCGCGTTTGAGTAGGCATGTGGAGTTCCATCCCTGCCAAAAGGGAGATTTCACCCCTGCAGTCCCCACCCCTTTGGCATTTTCACTCTGTGAGCCCTACAGAAATCACTAAGAGATCACTCAGTGCCAGGAAAAGCTCAAAACCATTCAAAAGCTGCCCAGCCTTAAGAGTTTTATGGGAAAGTGATAGGTATACTTACAGGGAACTCCATTTGGATGGTAGGCCAGGCCAGCTCTGCTGGTAATTGATGTGTACTCTTACTTTTTATACATAATATCCCAAAGTTAAATCTGAAAATGGGTTTACCTTATTGGCAGGTGCCCTGTGTTCACAGAAGCGTGACGAGTTTCCTGGGGAAGTGCTCTGATAAGAGGAGGCTTTGATACCAGCCTGATTGAATTCATTGCATAGAGGGAACTGAAAGAAAACTGGTCGTGGTTAAGTTCAATGTATTTAACAGTAACTTTAAATGGAAAAAAATGATCATCAGAAGCAGAGCACAGATTCCCAGGAAACTTGTAGTGACGCTGTGTGCCGATGTGGCAAAGGACTCAGCCTGAAGCTGTACCTATAACCAAAACCACTGTTCAGACCAAGGGAGGTGGTAGTCTTGCTACGTTAAAAATGTTAAGTGAGTCCCGAGAGATGACGAGGTTGGTTCTAAATCATAGGAATTGCTGAGTTCTTTTGCTGACCTTCGTTTCCGAGCTCATTCAGGATCTGCTTTCTGGTTGTCAGACACGGCCCTGAATCTTCCCAGAGCCTCTTCAGGAGAGTAGCACCTGATTATGGACTAAGGGCTGATTTGAGAAAGGGACCATAAACTAGAGGTAGCAAGGTTCACCAAGGGGTTCTGAGTCACAGCTTCATAAGCTAAACCTCACTCTGCCCGAGGACTGACCAAAGTGAAATTAGAGGGATTTCAGCCCTTCTTAGGCAGCTCCTTCCTACTGGAGGGTGCTTGTAGGACTCTGGTGCTTGGGCTCGAGCACATGTGTGCTGATTTCAGCTGTGTTCCTGGGAGATGTGTGATGAATTGTGGGGAACAAAAAGCAAGGTTTGCCTGTTGGAAGTATATCAAAGGCTTTGCCTGAGACAACCAACTGGGGCTGTGTTCTCTTGCAATCATGCTAATTAAGCAAATGCTTTTTATAAATTAACGTTTAGTTTTTGTCCTTGTCTGATGGGATCAGCAGAGTTCAGTCAGTGCAATGCAAGGTGCAGCTGGTGAGATTGTGGCTATTGTGGGAGTTCTCTTTCAGTAAATACCTGTTGATCTCCCGTGCCACTCTGCCCTTACCTGTGCCTGAGCACATCAATGCTGAGGAAAGCAGAAGCTGCTGCTTCTTGAGTGTTCTTCAAACAAAATGAGTATATGAAGACATAATCCCTGAGGAAAAGTTAAATTAAGCTTTCCCCTTAATGCATTTAGAACTTATTGAAGCTTTTTTATTAACTTGTGGTGCCTGAACCCTGTTATATGCCTGCTGTGAAATACTTATTTGACTGTCAAAATCTACTCTGAGTATTTCTGACATACCTGTAATCTTAAAAACAAAGAATCTTTTGAGAAGAAGGGACACAGCCAGCTTTCAAGGAGTGCAACATCAATCTAATTAGCCTAACTGGGTTTAGCAGAATTTGATATCTGTTTGTGTGTTTTCTGATATATTGCCTAGCAGCACAGCATTGTTACACTTGAGATAATATTTTCTCATGTGGACTTAGGTGGCATAAAGCAAATGTGTGGAATTTCCTTTTTTTTCTTTTCCATTGAGGCCTGTTTGCTGAGAGATATTTCTGTACAATCTCCTTCACCTTTTTTCTGATAAGAGAAATTATAGAAATGTGTTTGCTATTAGTTTGAGTTCTTGTTTTATTTGGAGGGAACCAGCCTTGATTATGACCTTCTAGTAGAAAGCAGAGTGTGATTCATCCAGGACCCAGCACTGGCTGGTGCGGAATAGCGGATGAGGAGGAGTCCAGGCAAGGTTGCAGTCACCGGAGAACACCAGAGAACATTCTCATGGCAATATTGTGGCCATTGGCATTTTCATAAAATGTAGAAATCAGTGGCAGCTTCAAAGGGGGAATCCCCATCCTGCTCCTTTTGTTTGTGACCTTGTGTGCACCACAGAGCCTCTGAGTTTTCATGTCACTCCTTTTCATCCTGAGGAGGCCAGAAGTCCCCCAGGTTCTCTTGTGAAGCACAGCTGTTGTTCCCAACTCTGTCACTGATTTCAATGCACGTGCTCTATTCATGGTGGTAACTGATCAAAAATGAGCAGCACTTCTTGTTAAGAGTCCCTGCACATAGAATGGAATCACGGAGTCCCACCATGGTTTGGGTTGGAAGGGGCCTTAAAGCTCATCCAGTTCCAACCCCCTGCCGTGGGCAGGGATGCCACTCACTATCAGGTTGCTCAGGGCCCCATCCAATATATTCCATGAAAGAAACAGCTGAAGAATTGGTCTGTTTGTTGGCTGTCATGGAAGCCACCATGACACGTTTCTTCCCAGCATTTCTCCACAGACTATCACTCAGGCTGCTAGGGATTGTATTTCAGAAGACAAAATGCAGTTTGTGTGAATGAATAGCAGAGTTATTCCCAATGTCATTTAATTCTGGATAATATCCTGTTAAATATTTTAAAAAATAGAACCAGCAAGACTAAAGTTTAAACCAGTGAATAATAGCCATTTGCAGAGTGATTGATTTACTGAGAGTTACTGAGTGCTTTAAATATATCTGGGTCATGTTATCTGTGCCAACCCAAAATTCAGATAGGAGGCTTACGACATGTAGATATGGACTTGTTCGAGTCATGAAGGAAAGTTCTGTCAAGTGTTTCCCACACCTCCAGCAAGATATAAAAGTTGAAGGTCTCTGGGATTTTCTTGTGTTCTTACCTTCTGCAGCCTCTTGTTCTCATCTGAAAGAAAAATGAAGACATTTGTGAGTATCTCCATTTCTGGTGAACTTTTAATACTGTAAGTTCCTCACTTTTAAAAACAAAGGGGTAGAGAAGAAGATGTTCAAGTAAGTGGTACAATACAGTGGTACAATAATATGATCTGTGTGTTGTTTCTTTGGGTGGTTCAGAGGGAAACTTGCATTTCTTGGGTCATCGAAGTCAGTGGAAGCCTCATTTGAGCAAAGAATGCAGAATTGGTTACAGTTCAGAAGAGGGGTTTAGTAATGATTTAATAATTGCAGTTGTAGAGGCAAATCAAGAAGTAACACGGCCTCAAGGAGGGACTTCTGTAAACTGCAGAAATGTAACAGTTAAGTTATTCTGCTTTTTCAGTTACAGGCAAAAGAGAGCCTGATAGCAGAAACTTTACAATGAGGAATTTTAGTTGTTTTCAGCTAATATACTTGCTAAGTGGGTAATTTTTCTAACGGATGCTACAGCTCCTTCCCTCAGTTCATGGACTGGGTTTTTTTATGGCACTGCCTGGTGTTTCTGATGAGTGAGAATTCCGATTCCTTTTACAGGCTGCAGCCCTCATTTGCCTGGGAGTCTTTTGGGCTCAGACTTCGGCACTGGACGTAAGTAGAGTGATGAGCCTTGTCCTGCACATGAGCATTTACAATGTGTTGGATCCCTGGGCAGGGGGAATAGAATAGGAAGAAAACCACAGAGGAAACTAAAACTAACAAGTCGCTTATTGCCAAGTGTAGAGAAAGAGCTTTTGCCAGAGGTGATGGTCAAGCCAAAGAGGTGGTTCTGTGCAGGAGCAAAGTAACAAGAAGTCAGGGGACAGACGTCACCTTAGCTCAATCAAACACTTGGAGACTGGCACAGTCTCCTGCCAGTCCCTGCTGCCGCCCAGAATGACTGGGATGTCCCATGCAGTTTTTCCTCAGCCTGCAGGAGGGCCTGTTTCATAACTGACCTCCACCTCAGGAGCCTCCTCACACAGCTCCAGGGTTCTTAAGGGATTTAGTATTTACATAAAGCAGAAAGCACTGGGGGTTGTTGCACCTGCTAAAGATGGAAGCCAGGTGATGAACAATGATTTTGTGCTTTTTACCAAAGACTTTTGTGCTGCGAGATCCTGTCAGCAACTATGTCACTGGGACTATGACCATCCACAGCGAGGAGCACATCGTTGATGTCCATGTCCGCTCTGGCGTGTACTCCTCTGATACCATCTTTGACTACAGACATGTGAGTAAATCCAAGAGTCTGCCTTGAATTATTCCCTGAGGAAGTTTTTAAATTCAGAAATTATTTTAGTGTATCCTCACCGCATCTTGTCCCAGAACACTTTCTTTGAAGACTCCCAGCACCTTTCCTCCTCCTTGGCCGCCTCCTTTTTTCACCCGTACAATGGGGCAGTTTAAAAGACTTGCACTGAAACCTGTGGTGGCAGTTCCTGGACGTGAGAAGAAAATCACTGACCTCAGTGGGGCTGCCAGCACTCATGGGCAGCAGAAGTCTGTCAGAAATGAGGCTTCCAGTCTTAGGGAGAGGCACCAGGACAGGCTGGTTCCGTTCCCCAAAGGAGACAAAGGAAATGCAGTCATTCCACAGCAGCAGCCTCTGCAGCCACTTGGTGTTCCTCCCAGATTGCCCCAAAGAGCAGAGAGCATCAACTAATGTCAGCGTTAGCCATTTCTAATGATTTAACCTTAATTCTTTCCCTCACAGGGGTATATTGCAACCAGGTTATTTTCACGAAATGCCTGCTTTATCATGAAAATAAAGAAGGAATACATCCCAGAGCTGCGAGACATTGGACGTCTGGCTTTTGAGAGACAGGTGACTTTGTGGGGAACCCTTGCTGCTGACAAGGAAGGCTGGATGAGAGCAGTGTGGTGTGAGGGGGACTGTCCACTCTGCCCCTAAACCAGCTCATCAATGACTTGTGCTGTCTTAGCAATAATGGAGCTGACCTGACAAGATACAGCTTCAAGGGAATATCACGCAGAACATTCTTTTAAGATAACGAACCATCATGGTCCCCCTGCAGTTTTATAGGGGGTTGTCGAGGTGTCTCAAGCTGTACTATCCCTTGTCCTTGGAACTGATGTAATTTGACTATTTTGAGGTGATCACAATATAAGTTCAGGCAAACTTTCCCTTTATTCATTGTCCTGCTGATATTTTGACCTTGATGTCGCTCGAAATTTATTTTTTTTTCAGAACACAATGTAGAGATCAATTTATTTGGACCAGATTTTGACTTCCCTATTCAGGCTGAGGTTTCGGAAGGAGACTGGAAGTATTGCCTGGAGGTGAACCGGAGTTCTGGCCCATTAGCACATTTACAGCAAAACTTGCTGCCAATTAACATAATTATTATGGCAGCAATACGGCTCAGGTTTGCTGTGTTGGCATAATTAATATCTAGTGAATTTTGTTACTGAATAGACTGAATTTTTTTTTTTAAGCATGAAGCTTCTTCATCCAATGTTTTTTGTGATGCAAAGGAAGGTCATTTTAGGTTTGGGAACCTTCTCAAAGGGTGTCCCAGTAGAGTGAAGCTAAAGCTACATTTCTGATGGTGTCTAACCTTTTCCTTTCAGACCATGAAGGATGTATACTCTCCGAATAATGTGTGGGTCCAGTTCCAAGATGGCACTTCCAGGCTGGGGCATTTGAGAGACTGGATTCTCTATGGCACACACATTAAAAATCTCTGCACGGGGCTGCCTCTCTATGAGCTCGCAACCACTGACCGTAAGTTACAGATCAGGGCATTATGGCTCTGCCCCAGGGCACCTTCCTCCCCTTTGAGCCTAATCTTCGTGGTGCCTTGGAGCTGAACAGACATTTCTTCCCGTTGAGTTGCACCACAAAGGTTTTGCACAGTTTTGAAACAAACAGAAGCCTTGAATAGAGCCATAATTGGGGATGGAGATTTGTGTATTTAAGGCTTTTCCTAGGTGGGTACAGGGATCTCATCTGGTGAGGAGGTACTGATACTGATACTGAGACTGAGATCGATACTGATACTATCCTCATTTTCCTGGGATTTTTTAGCACCAGTGAATCCTGATGGCTGTGCCAGTGCTGGAATTCCAAGCATTTTGGGCCTTAAAATCTGTCAAGAACTCATTGCAACTGGATATTGACGTTTCTGTTGCTGCCACTCACTATCATTCTTTGCATGTTTAGTGATGGTAACCATGTTCTCCAGCTGGAACAGAACTCGGGTAGGAGGCTTAACCTGCTTATCCAAAGCTTTGATGCATAACAAGCCTGTGATATACAAATAAATACAGTGCTTTAATAAATAAATAGAATGCTTTGTCTGTTTCTTCCATCCAAAATCAGACCAAAATTACCGTGGGCCTTGTGAGTTGCCCTGCAGAAGAGACACATTTCCCTTTGCTCCATTCCTGTGCTGGGGCTGCAGCATGGCCCAGGCATTGGTTTGTGCTTCATAAAGTGACGAAACAGAAACAGAACAGATTTTTCCAGTGGAGAACTTCACTTTGGCATCAGCATCCAGGTGCTGGCTTGCCTTATGTAGGGTGGCTGGGGGAGGGAGCAAACAGGTGAATGGAGATGAAGGGAGGGAGCAGATCCATGTTACCAACATTTGCAAAGCAGCTTGAATTCTGCAGGGCCAGTGGAAATTTGCAGCAGTTTGAGTAAGTGCAGAGGGTCAGGGAGATTTTTGTTCTGAGCATTTTCCAAGCCTGGATAGAAAAAAATGTAAAAAATTAGTACCTTGCCCTAAAAAAATTGTACCTTGGAATAAAGTTTTCCTTTCACACGATGGCAGGGCACAAAGTGCTGTGACCACTTGCTGAGTGTCCCATGTGCCTTGGAGAGGCCTTTGTGTCAGGAGCTGATGGAAATACAGGATGGGGCAGTGCTGGTGCCACCTGCCTGCTCTGGGGCAGATCCCAGGGAATGTTTGAACTCACAAATCCTTCCCACCAGGGCTTGGAAGGGGTGTGTGTTTTGGGGATGAAGACTGAATGTTTACTGTTTATTGCAGCCTTGAATGACTGCCAGAGGGCAAGACATTCCTTGGAGGAAAATGGCCCCAGGTCTGCAGTTTGTTATTTTCAAATCAGACTCCTGGTCAACCCATCTGCTGTTTAGTAAAAGAGCATTGCATCACATGGTGAAGCTGTTCTTTTAGATTAATTGTTTTCACAACAGGCTGCGGGTTCTTGGTGATCCAAAAAATGTTTCTGGAGGGTCAAATTTTGTTAATTAAATCCAGGAATAGTTCTATGTTCTCTGGACCCTGAAACCAGCCTCAGTACCTCATTATCTGCCATTTAATTTTGAGTTAGGGAGGTAGCGTTCCTGCCCTTCCTCACAAATGGAAGAATATTGTTTCGAGCTTTAATTTTAGTTTGCAGTCTCGAGGTATCACCCAGGGCTGTGAGGAATATATTTCTATATATTATCTTTGCATTTTGACAGCTCTGTTTGTTGTTTGGTAAATAAAACTTCAGCTCTCCATCTATTCTCACAGCCCCTCCAATGTCCAGGTGTCCAGCTCATGGGAAACTTCTGGATGCAGCACCTCAGGGGCAAATCTGTTGTGGGGCTGCTGCACCTCTTGGGGTACGGCTCCCAGCAAAGAGAGGAGGGAGCGCGGGAAGAACCATAAACCACACAACCCATATGGCCATGCTCTGTTTCCCCCAGTTTTCCAGAGGATATTCTGTTCCCACGAGAGCACATGGATGGGCAAATTACAGCTCTGCATTCACAGCCCTCGAGCCTCAGCCTGTTGGTATCACCAGCAACCTCAAAGGTCATGCTAGAAAAGGCTGCAAAGCAAAAGAAATTTATTCTAAATTTAAAATAACTGATTACAGGGCAAACAGGAATGTACAGCCAGCTCTGAACAAACCAGAGAAAAGGACTTATGCAGGAGAAAGAAGTTTGATATTTTATTTATTGATACTGTATTTGCCCTTGTTATTTCCTGCCATATCATTCTTTGTTGACTAGGCCACAGTTTACAGTATGCTTTATGTACCTGTCTTAGATTATAATTAATCTGTTTTTCTTATCTTGCAGGTGCTTGATATTATAACTGGACTACAGGGAAAGACCAAAGAGGTAAAAATCAGCAATAGGTAAAGTGTCCCTGAAGATCAGATCCAGTTGTTGCCTGAAGTAACTGTAGTCTGAAAATGTCATTCTTTAAATCCACCCTCTGTCAGCAAAGGCTCTGCACTGAATGTCCATGACACGAAGGAAATCACAGAATCACGAAATGGGTAAGGTTGGAAAAGGCCTTTAAGGTCATCAAGTTCAAGCGTCAACCCACCGCCACCACCGCGTTCACCATCAAACCACGTCCCCAGGTGCCACATCCACGTGTTTTTGAACACTTCCAGTTCTTCTCCTCCTGTCCCTGTTCCCTGGGAGCAGAGCCCCCCCCGGCTGCCCCCTCCTGTCAGGGACTTGTGCAGAGCCACAAGGGCCCCCCTGAGCCTCCTTTTCTCCAGGCTGAGCCCCTTTCCCAGCTCCCTCAGCCGCTCCTGGGGCTCCAGCCCCTTCCCAGCTCCGTTCCCATCCCTGGACATGCTCCAGCCCCTCAATGTCCTTCTTGCCATGAGGGGCCCAAAGCTGAATATGTTAACATATTAAACCTTTAATTCTATTAATCAGTTAACTCAGACAGGCTCTGCCTGATAGGAAACATCTATCCTATCTAGCAGACAGCAGCAGGATCTGCTGTCCTGGAGCTCATTAGGTATCAGTATCTTTGTGAGTCGTGTGTTGGTAGAAGATCTTTCTGGATTGTGATCCATGAGGTTTTCCAGTGGAATGGATGGAAAATTCCCACTGATTTCCATGGGAGGCACCCACAGAGCGCTGCAGCCCAGCCGCCGATCCCAGGAACAATGGTGGAGTTGTGTTCCCAGCGCACAGAGCCCAGAGCTCGTCCCGATAACCGCCCAAGGTCAACGTGCAGGTGGGGAAGGTGGAGCTGGCTGGCATCGAGCACGAGGTTTAACACCTGGAGAACAGCTCAGCCCCTGGGAGTCTGCACCAGGAGAGGGGCAGGGCTGCCCTGATCCCACCGGCACCGGAACCCAGAGCTGTCGCTAGAATGAAAAAGGAGCCAGTGCATGAGCTTAGATCCTAAAAACAGATTGGCTGGAAGGGTCTAGAGAGGGAGAGAGTGTCAGAATGCGACTCATTATCTTGAAAGTTACCTGATCTTCCCAAGAGCTCCTCTCCACCGAAGTAATAAGCACATGCTGGTAGTTTATCTAACTTCCCAGACAGGCTTGTTCTGTAAAAAGCTGGGAATTCATTTTATGTGGAAGATCAGAGATCACAGAATATTCTGAGTTGGAAGGGACACACTGGAGAGCTCAGTGGGAGTGTGTCTGGGTGTGCCTGAGTGAGAATCTGCGTGCGTGTGCACTGGCAGCTTCTGTAAATTCAAACAGTATTTATTCCCGGCTGGAATATCAAGATAATGCTGATTGTTCGCTCCCAACATTTTTTTAAAAAGCCTGAAAGGTGTTTGAAGGCATGCCTGGCATCCAGGCCGTGGTATCGTTGGGTGCCACTGACAGGCAGCTGAAACACGTCCGGCACTCGGGGCAGGCTGGCTCAGCCCTCTCTGGTCACATCTCCACCTCTCTGCAGCTCAGACTTCCTGATCCCTGTGGGCAGGAATCCTCTGCGGTCCCTCACTGCCAAGGACATCAAATTCCCCAGTCACCTGCGCTGCACATTAATCCAAGGTGCTTTTAGCACTGAGCCCGTTTCCCTGAGAACCTGCCCAGATTTCCCAGGGTACAGGACAGTTTACCAAGGTCCGGGTATGACAACTGCTCCACTTGGGATCATTTCAAAACCAGACATCAATGTGGAAACTCTTACCCTGTTGAGAAATACCTTTTAAATGAAAGACACTACTTAAATTAGGAGGAATGGCAGATTTTCATATATCTTGTCTGACAGGTGAAAACAAGTTTTCCAGTTTGCATCACGTTATTAAAAGGGACAGTTATTAACATTGGTAAGTTTTCCCTTATAGGAAGAATTCCCAGTAGCAGGGAAAAATTAAGCCAGACTGGAGAATCAAACCTGCTAAATAAAATAGAAATTGTCTAGTCTGGGCAGGCCAAAGATGTGAACGGGTATCTTCATCTGCTGGTCTTCCCACCCTTTTTTTGTGCTAACAAGACGTAGTCACAAGAGGAAAAAAAATCATCCATTTTAGAAGGCAAAAATTTGCCCTGGAGTGTGTGTCTGTAACCACTGCAAACTGCTGTGGTCGAGCACTGAAGAGGGCCAGATCCGTGTCCAAGAGGAAAAGAGGACAAATCCCTCCCTCCAGTTTCAACCAAGCTGCCCGATCTTAAATCCTGAGATTATAAATCATCAGCGGGAGAGCTGGGTCCTGCATCGTTACTTTTTTAAAATAAGTGAATGTCCTGGCCGATGAGCCAGACCAGGTTTCCAAGGAATACGCCCCAATCCTGGTGCACTTATTTCTTTCTACTGCAGCCAAGCACGGAGTGAGATTTCCATTGTCCACTAGATGGCAAATGGGTACAGCAACCTCGGGAGCCGGGGTTTTCTGGTCGCAGTCGGGACCCAGGGTGGTGAGTGAGATGTGCTGTCGTTAGGCTGGTAAAAACACAGACTGTGAGCCAACCATAGCTCAAAAACAAAATAGAATTAATCCTGTCAACCTGTTCCCCAGGAAGTAAAAACTGAGTTAGGATACAAAGCATTAGAATTCATTCTTTCAGATTTCCAATCCAGTGGAATGTTTATTTGCACTTGTAATTATGCCCCATTTGGTGATTAACTGAACTATTTTTGTATTTCTTAATAATTTTAATTTTTCTCTCTAATATATGTGTATGTTTTAATATATTCTATTATGTACTGAGACACTGAGTTTGCATGAGGTTTATCAATCAGGTATTCCCAAGTGCTCTGGAAACACAAGTGGCAAAGACTCACAAGCTCTCATAAGAACGAGTGAAATCTCTTCCCTTTAAGAAAAGGGGCCCAGCAGCAGATGAAGGCTCAGTCTGACAAAGGCCAGTCCCACGCTGACCATGAGCACAGGTAAAGGGAGCAGCCCCAACATTCCTTATCTCTCTCTCCTTATCACCACCCTGTTGCCACCAAGAGAAACACAGCAGCTCCTCTGCCCCTGCCCAGTCCTGCTCTGCCAGGCTCTTTCCTCGGGCATGAAGAACCCACAGAGGGATTCTGTGCTCTTGGCTCTTGTTCCATTTGGGTTTTTTGGAGGGGACCAAGGGCAGATGGGCCGGAAGCCTGGCTGGATTTCTGCAGCCAGGTCTGTGCTCCTTCCAGGCACGTCCTGCCAGCCCCAGCACTCCCCACGGCCACGTCCTGGCTTAGTGTCTCTCACACTTCTGCGAGTCCTCTTCTCTGCCCTTTTTTGCAGCTCACTAAGGGGCTGCCAGACACACGTGATTAGGCAGGTCTCACTTCATTTAATTTTCTGAGGGAGTGTGCAAAGGGAGGGTGGTGATTCAGACCTACTGAATGGAACTTCAGGTTGCTCAGCCATTTTCTGATGGGTAGAAAAGCAAATGTAGCATAAAGTTGATACTTTTGTAGCAGTGCCAAGAGAGGAGAAAGCATCTTTAAAAAATCAGTTCGTATTTGCTGCTACTGGGATGAGAACTGATGTGGGCATCGAACCATAAAATCACAGAACCATTAAGTTTGGAGGAGGGCTCCGAGATCATCAAGTCCAACCCTCAAAATACATCTGCGATGGAGGACAGGGGTGAGGCAGCACAGTGAGTTTTCCCGAGGGTGTTATAGCTCAGGTATCTCCCAGGAAGGCCCAGCCTGTCAGTGTGCAGGCTGCAAATCCTGCCTGGCACGTGCCAGGTGGGACACCGTGCATCCACGTCCCCCCACAGAGGGTCACCTAAGGACTGCCAAGCATTTAAAAACATGTTTGAGACATAAAAACGTTAAGGCTGAATCCAGCAGGGATCACCAATCCCCTTTTCCACCCCCCTGAGGGGAAGCAGAGGCTGTTTTCCCATGGAGAAGCTCCGGGAGCAGAGGGGTGGCAGTGCTGGTGTTACACAGCTGGGAGGGAGATCAGCACAACACAGCAAGAATGACACAGCCAGAGTCTAGAAAGTGGGAGATTGCTTAAAAGTTATCCAGTTAAATTGTGTTTCCATGATCCCGAGCCTCACAAGAGTTAATAGAGCACACAGAGCACCTGAAAAAGAGAAATCTCTGCATCCGTGTGCTCCCACTGAAACGGTCTCAGGCTGCTGTGACAGCGACTCCCAAACCAAGCCATGGATCCGTGAAATAACCTCCTGCCTGCAATGACATCTGCATGGAGCTGCTGCCACTGGACCCCCGTTTGCTTTGCCTCTTGTGAACTGTTTCTTAAAAGCTGCCAATTAAAAAATGACATCTTGATGTGCTCGTTACATTTGGAGAGGAATTAGTGCTTCAGTTCGTTGTCTTGGATCGATGTAAGACTTTTCCAGGTGAGGAGCATTCAGCAGCTGCCCTGGGAGCTCTGGTCAGACCCCTGGCCAATGCACAGGTACTCTGAGCATCCCAGACAACAAAGTTGCAGAAGCCAGGCCAAGAGGAACAGACCATATTTGCAATTTTTGCTGCAGCTGAAGTCAAAATTAGTGAGGTGTTTGAGCCAGTTTGCCCTTAAAAAAAGGATGGAAAAGACAAAATTTGATTTTCAGCTGCATGGCAGTCAAAAAAGAGAGAGGCTGCTGACAACCTGAATTTACCCAGTATAATTCCAGTCATCAAGTTACAGAAAGTAGAATGTAAACACTTTCATCTTCGAATTTTTAAGGCTAAACTTTAAAAAGTTTTTTTTAATGAATCAATCTTTTCTACTGTTATGTACAATTTGCTTTCCCTTTCTGATTCCAACCCTAACACTAAATAAACAGAGCAAATATTAGACAGGCTTGTCTAATTTTTCCTCGTGTTTTGCTGATGTGATTACAAGCTGTTGACTTAGTCATTAATATCTCGTGCTGAGATATCAACTAACACTGCCAGAAAATATTCCATCTCTGCTTAGTACTCGAGTTGTCAGTTAAATAATTTCAAGTTATTAATCAAAATTGTCAACAAAATAATTTCTGTTGACCCGAGTCTGGTTTTTTCCCTGTTGTTGAAGATTAGGAATCCGCAGTTCTCAAACCCAAGGACAAAATGCATTTAGTGATTATTCCCAAGAACTTTGTTCATTTAGGGCTGTGAGAGCTTTTAAATGGAGCTCTCATTAAGGAAAAGAGTGGTATCCCTCAAAGAGCCTGCTTGGACATGGGGCTGACAAGGAAAGGGGACAAGTCTGGGAGGTTTCTGAAAGGTTTTGTTCTGCAATCTTGTTTTTGTCAGTGTCACTGGAGCTGCTCGGAGTTTCCTGAAGTTTAACACCCACATGAATACCAAAGCACTACAAAATAACTGCATGATGAGAGAAAGAATTTCAAAAATGTAAAATTAAAACTTTCTCTTGACCTTTTTCTGTCAAACTGTTCTGTGAAGGGAGTGTGATAAGAAGCCTGCAGAGTCCAAGCCCCTGGAATTAAACAGCAGCTCCTCTCTGTTCATTAGCACTGCTCTCACTTTCTGTGTGAAGATATCAAATAGAAATTGATTTATTTTTGACCATGTCTCACCAGGTTTGAATTAACTGAGGACTGAATTAATAAATTGTGCGACCATAAAAGGTCATTTATTTTAATTCTGAATGACCTTTTAATATTATTAGAGCTTGCATCCATACATACCAAGGCACAGGAGGGGAGACAAATCAAGAGATTTTGAGACATTTCTCATCCCGTAAATGACATAAGCAAATAACCTCCTGCCCCTGGAAATTCGTGTGCATTTTCGTTGCCTGTGCTTGTTCACTTTGAGAATGAGCAGGAAAAAAAACAGATTCAATGCTGGAACGTGACCATCTCATGTAAGGATCTAAGAATTTCCCGGGTGTCCCTGTCCGACTGCAGGACTGGGCAGTGAACTCGGTGGGTGCCACAAATGTCCCAGTTAAGTGCAGAGCCCACCCAGTCGTGGAAGTGGCAGCTCTTCCAAAAATCTGCTGGAGGAGCGAGGACACCGGGAGCTGGGACAGCGCGGCCCGGAGCCCGTGGGGCATTTGCTGCGCGTGACTGACAGGACACTGACAGGAAGGCCACGTCCAGCTATTTTTCCAGCTCTTTTCTTTCTGTTTCAGTTCCTCGGGCTTTGCCCCGGCTTGGGGCTCTCAGCTTCTCCTCATTTCTCTGCGCTGCCACGTGGCCGCTGACCCGCGGCCCAGCCCGGGTCGCTCTGGAGCAAACGCACACGGATGGAGCCCCTTCCCGGAGCCTGGAGCTGCTGCCACCCCAGCAGGGTGAAAGGAGTCAGGAAAGGGAGCTTGCAGAGGCAGTGCAGGCAGTTTGTGTGCCCTGCTGCTCTGTGTGGTCCCCATCCTTTCCACTTGCCTGGGAAGAGCTGAGGGAGACGAGCCCTGGGCTCATCACACAAAGCCAGTGGTGCTCCAGGCCAGGAGGAGCTGGTGGCACAGGGTCTAAGGAATTCCCTGGGTCAGGAGGAGCTGGTGGCACAGGGTCTAAGGAATTCTCTGGGTCAGGAAGAGCTGGTGGCACGGGGTCTAAGGAGTTCCCTGGGCCAGGAGGAGCTGGTGGCACAGGGTCTAAGGAATTCCCTGGGTCAGGAGGAGCTGGTGGCACGGGGTCTAAGGAGTTCCCTGGGCCGGGAGGAGCTGGTGGCACGGGGTTTAAGGAGTTCCCTGGGCCAGGAGGAGCTGGTGGCACGGGGTCTAAGGAGTTCCCTGGGTCAGGAGGAGCTGGTGGCACGGGGTCTAAGGAGTTCCCTGGGTCAGGAGGAGCTGGTGGCACGGGGTTTAAGGAGTTCCCTGGGCCAGGAGGAGCTGGTGGCACGGGGTCTAAGGAGTTCCCTGGGTCAGGAGGAGCTGGTGGCACGGGGTCTAAGGAGTTCCCTGGGTCAGGAGGAGCTGGTGGCACGGGGTTTAAGGAGTTCCCTGGGCCAGGAGGAGCTGGTGGCACGGGGTTTAAGGAGTTCCCTGGGCCAGGAGGAGCTGGTGGCACGGGGTCTAAGGAGTTCCCTGGGTCAGGAGGAGCTGGTGGCACGGGGTCTAAGGAGTTCCCTGGGTCAGGAGGAGCTGGTGGCACGGGGTTTAAGGAGTTCCCTGGGCCAGGAGGAGCTGGTGGCACGGGGTTTAAGGAGTTCCCTGGGCCAGGAGGAGCTGGTGGCACGGGGTCTAAGGAGTTCCCTGGGTCAGGAGGAGCTGGTGGCACGGGGTCTAAGGAGTTCCCTGGGTCAGGAGGAGCTGGTGGCACGGGGTTTAAGGAGTTCCCTGGGCCAGGAGGAGCTGGTGGCACGGGGTTTAAGGAGTTCCCTGGGCCAGGAGGAGCTGGTGGCACGGGGTCTAAGGAGTTCCCTGGGTCAGGAGGAGCTGGTGGCACGGGGTTTAAGGAGTTCCCTGGGCCAGGAGGAGCTGGTGGCATGGAGTTTAAGGAATTCTCTGTACTTGTGGCTGCCCAGCCTTCTCCCTTTCCTTCCTCTCCCTAATTTTTCTCTTGATCACACAGGCCGTAATGCACTGCCACGTTTCTCCCCTGCCACCCTGCCATTAAATACTATCCTTTCATTTTCCAGTGACATCTGAAATGGGAATAGAGCCCCTGGGAACAGCCCATTTATGGACAGGGAATCCAGAGCAGCCCTGAACCAAGGCATACAGGAATAAGGACTTAGGCAGATGCAGGAATGGAAACTAATTTTAGTTATTCCATTGCAAGCTCATCACACTGTCAGTGTCACACTCCTCTTTATCTCCCATATCACACCCAGCAGTTACCTCATGCCACAGCTATCTCCTGACAGTGACCGTTGTGGGGCATTTTTGCAATAATTTCTTCCCCGTATTTTGGAAAACCTTGAATCACGTGCCGTGGTTGCTACAGCACGTTTGCATCCCTCTCCTGCTCCCCTGCACTGGTGTGACTGAGGTCCCTGATTAGGGAGCAGCCTTGACCCGAAATTCCTGCACTTCCACAGCTCTTGGGAAGGATACTGGGGTTGTCCAGAATGAATTTTAAGAATTTCTCAGCAAGCTGCTGTCAATTCAGTCTGAATGCTGAGATTTGTTCCAAGAGCTGTGACAGGGGTGTGTCTCACACCTCCCTGTCCTGTGCAGTGGGAAAATAGGGGTTTTTCAGACTGATCCCAATGTTTTTGTCTGATTAACATCACCAGAGTCACTCCTGTTCTCCCATTAAACACTCCCCATTCTTTATTAATGTTCTGTTCCTGGTGGGCAGAAGCCCTCCTGGGGCTGAGTGTGGTCACCTGGCTTTTCTTGGGTTTCCCAGAGGTTTTAGCACAAGAGCAAAGTTCCCTTGTGCTGTAATGCAGATTCCTGGTAGGGGCAGGGTGGGACAGGGGAGTTCCTGGTGGCTTAGCAGCAATGGGATTTTGAGGCACAATTGCTGGCTCTGCTGTCCATGCCCTCTGCTCCCCTGGAGCCCAAAAGCCCCAAAAGTGGGTGTGAGTCCTTCCCTTGTGCAATCTGAAAAGAAATTTTTACCACAGTCCAGCCACAGTTTTACCTGTGATCTTCATATTTGCATACAAGCAGGACAAGGAGAATTTTAATATCCTCTCCCTCTCCAATAGACTATTTATTTAATTGATTTTTTCATCAAATATTAAAAAAAAAAAAAAAGGAATATTTTCTTGTCAGTAATTCTTCTGTAGTGAATCCAAGAAAAATTCTGTCTCCCTCTACTGAAACCGTAGTTTCTTTGGGTTTGCTTGGTGATGTTTTCTGAGAGATTTTTTCAATAGAATCCATTAAAACAAATAAATAAAAAGGGGGGAGAAAGGAGAAACTTTTTTTTCACGATTTAGAAAAAGCCTACAATGTAGTAACAATCTAATTCAAAAGTCATAATGACATTTTTAAGGTGTGGACTGCTGAATGAAAACCCCCCTGTGTTTACAGATGGGGAAATCAGATGTGACATTGTATAACTGGCAAACCTTTTATTCCCTGGGGAACTGTTCACGCCCAGAAAGCCCAGGGCACTCGAGCAAACACTGATCACCTTCTCCCGGGAAAGGTTCCCCCTCCGAGGCTGCTCCGAGCTGCTGGCTGAGGGCAGCTGTTCCTCCATCCCAAAAAACAGGCCAGGGAAGGGTGAGGATGCTTCACAAACACTTCACATTCCTTCTCCCCATTTCCTCTTGCCCAGAGGAGCATCACACCCTCTGGATCTCGTGCACCCCGACCTTGACACTCGGAAAAGCCCTGCCTCACTTCCCAGCCTTTCAGCACCGCTCCTGCCCCACATTCCTGCTCTGACCCGGCTCTTCTGCTGCCTCTTGACAGAAGGAGCCCGGAGGCATCAGCTGGGAGGAAGTTGTGGGGTGCCCGAGATTAGAGTCTATTTTGGAGCCCCACAATCTTCAGGATGGACCCTTTGGACAAGCGAGGAGTTCCCAGGAGCGGCTGCGGAGCCTCGGCCGTTCCTGCCCTCTCTGCTGAGGCCTCTCTGCTCTCCGGGCTGATTTTCTCCTCCGGTTCTTACCGCGGCATGGGAAGGGATCCCATCCAGCCCACGGTGCCTCTCCACCACAGCAGACCCAGCAGGAAGGTGGAGAGGGATCACCTGGTGCTCTGTTCCCAGCGCTGCCGGGCCAGTGCAGAGCCCTGGGCTCGCAGTAGCCACGTGCTCCCACAACAGCTGCAAATGAACGGGGAGATGGAGAGCAGCTCCCTCGGAGTGAGGGCCAAGAGACCTTTCCGTGATCTTTCTGCAACCCCGCCTGCCCAGTGAACCACTTGCTGCTGATGAAATGGGCTCACTGTTTGTGCTGCAGACTGAATCATGGTTAAACCGTGATGCTTAATAATGTTCCCTCTCCAGCTCCCTCAGGTGATCCAGTTAGCACTGATTTTTTGAAAGCAATTCCTTTCTAGGATACTTATTGTGATTGTGTGTAAATTGAAGTGCATGTGGGGGGAAAAAGGACAAACCATTTCAGTGACATGAAATACTCTTACACAATTCAATTCAGAAAAAATAATTATCCATGTGGTAAAATCGTCAGCCTGCAGCCTAAGGAAACAAGAAGCTGCTTTTATATCAGTTGTGCTCTCTGGGTATTCCTCATCTGGCAAATCCCCAGCAGGGTCTACATGGAATAAGTCAGGAACCTCAGCATGAGCTGAGCACAGCCCCTGCACTCTGCCATTGTTCAAGGACTTATCAAAACCAGAGCGGAAATGCAAAAACACTTGGAATGTCTGAGCAGGAATTGTGTTCCTAATGAGCCACTGAGGCAGGATGACACTTGTGGGTTAGGAAATGGATGTCAGATCCCTGTGCTCACAACTGCTTTTTGCTTTACACAGTAAAATCTGCGGGGTGGGAAATGACAGGTTCATAACAAACGTGCCCGGACTGAGCAGGGCTCAGGGAGGTCCCAGCCCGGCCTCGGTGCTGTTCCCACCACCCCCAGGGCAGCTGAAATGATGCTGTTCAGTGTTGGCACCCAGAGATCCAGGACTGCACAACAGGCTGAGTTTTAGTTCATAGGAAAGGGAAGCAAACCTAGAAAAGCTCCTCTGGCTCTGGAAATGTTCATCTGCATCAACAGAGAGAATTTCACTCAGTCTCTGATCAAGGGCCAGCTGCAGAGCCCAAAATACTCTGTGTGTTCATAGTGAGAGAGGAGACTCAACTAAAAAACTCAAGAGTGAACAAATGCTGAAGAAATCCTTTTAAATTCAAAACCTTCAGCCCAGAACCTCACAGAAAACCCCAATCCCTTTGAAAGGAGTTCCACAGATCCCAGTGCAGCAAGCAGCAGCTCTTACAATGTGCTTCTCTTTAACTGAGTAATATCTGCATATATATATAGATATATAAACGAAATCAGTGCCTTTTTGAAATTAATATTGCAGCATTAAAAAGGAAACCCTCTGTAGGCGTTATCACTCTCGTGACAACTGTCCTGCATCGCTGGCTGTGACAAGCAGCCCCAAAGACTTTCCTTTACAGGAGTCACTGGTGTGCTGCATCAAAGAGTTACAGCTAAGCCGGTTCCCAGGGTTTTTTATGTTAATCTCACTTCCTATGGAAGTAAAGACCTTAATTTGGTGATGAATCATCAACCACAAGAAGACTGCACTTTTCCCTTAATTAAAAGAAGTGACCTGAACTGCTCCAAAATTCCCCCAAGTTTTATGTGCTCAGCTGTGGAAAGCCACAATATCCAGAGATCAGCCTTTGATAAGGCTCTAGAGTATTGATAGATAGCCATGAACTCCACAGTGAGGTCTAAATTAATCTTGCTAAGCTCAAATGTCTACTTCTAATGTGGTGCAGCAATAACAGGGACCTCGATAACTGACTTCTCCTCTAGCATCAAGTTTCCCACATTCAGAAGAAGAAAAGTTGAATAAAACAAGGTTAAAATGCCATGTTAGTGTCTGGCTCCATGGCAGCCACACTGCACATGATTTTCACAAAGATACTGATATTTAATTAAAACCCTAGAGGATGAACTTGAAACAGGCATGACTGGAGCATGGTTCTAATTGTTGTGGCCGTTTGTGCCAGTGACAGATTTGGGCAAATGACGAAGGAAGAAAATTGCAGAGATGGGGCAGCAAATCAATGGATGTGCTTAGACAAAAAGCAGAGTCCAGGAAACCCAGCAGGTCGGTGGTTTAGTCCTTGGGTAAAGTCCTTAGCGCTTGCAAGGAAAAGCTCTGCAGCACGAGCAGAAATGCCTCTTTATCTTGAGTGCTGAACCCCTCGGGGACCAGCGCTGAGCTCTGGCCACGCTGCCAAAACAAGAGCACTTGGGAAAGTCTGTGGAGAACAGGGAGATTGAAGTGGACAATGTTATCTGTGAACCAGACCAATTTTTGCCTGCACACTGCTCACATTTTGTTGAAATGTGCACGCTAGGGCAAAAAGTGCCATTAATTTTAGCACATATTTTTGCAAAGTCATTTCTGTATTCTCCATACTGTGTCCCTGAGCTGTTTGAATTGATGTGAACCTGAAATCAGAGCCACCTGTTGGCCTTTGTGTGGTTTTAATAATTCTTTATTTAGCAGTGCTGTGACTGAATCAAGTATAACTGTGATTTGCCAGTCACATATGAAAGATGAAGGAAATAAAGATTTTCTGAATCTTTTCCAAATACCCTGGTCATGGAATCATGGAATACCTCAAGCTGGAAGGGACCCAGGAGGGTCACCAAGTTCAGCTCCCTGCTCCTCAGAGGATCCCATTCTCCTTGCTCATCCTGAGCTCTTCTCCTCTGCATCCAGGGCCTGGTGACTCTGTGCTGTGGTAGCACCAAGAGCTCTTCTCTGGACAAGTATAAGAATGGAATCTTTCCCAAAGAAATGCCTTTTTAAGTTTAACGTAAAGACCTGACTCTAAAACAGTTTTGAAAAGGGCAGAGGGAGCTGTGTTTGCCCTTGGTGTGGAATGGGTGCATTCAGAGAGAGGCTCCATGGAATTTACGCGTTCGCCTGAACTCCGCGCGGAGGGGAGCGGTTCACACACGGCAGGCAAAGTCAGCTACCGGGAGGGAGAAAGGAAGGGCAGCTCCTCTCCGAGGAGAAACTTGTCCTATCTCTGAGAGTCCTGTGCAGAATGTTTACAAAACGCTCATTAAGGGAGAGGGGATGGCGAGATAGCAACAAATCTGGTGAGCAGCTTCCACTGCCCGAGATAAGGGAGGCAAGGCGGCCATAGAGGAGAGCGAGGCAGATCCAATTACCGAGACCTGGTTTTGGGGAGGGGGAAGGGGCAGACAGACAGGACGGATCACAAGTTTCAAGACAAGAGCTTCCAAACTTGTCATCCCCCTGTGACACAAGCCGCGCACAACCCAGCGGATAAAACGGCCACCGAGCCCACACGAGAGCCAGAGCTCGTTGAGCGCGGGTGGAGGCTCAGGCAAAGCCATGGATTCTGTCGTCCTCCCGCTCTGGGCTGTCCTCTCCCTCCTGGTTCACCTGGCAGCCTGCAGTCCCATCCTGAGCTTGGAGCACTCTTCCCTGGAGGAAGATGTGCCTCTTTTTGATGAGATCCTCTCCGAGCAAGACGGGGTTGATTTCAACACGCTGCTCCAGAACATGAAAAATGAGTTTTTGAAGACGTTGAACCTCTCTGACATCCCCCTGCACGAGTCGGCCAAGGTGGACCCACCAGAGTACATGCTAGAGCTGTACAACAGGTTTGCCACGGACAGGACATCGATGCCTTCTGCAAATATCATCAGGAGCTTCAAAAACGAAGGTAAGAGCTGCTCATCCCTGGGAGAAGTGGATGGGAAGGAGCGTCTTTAGAGCCCGTGTGAAATGCCTTGACCGGGCACAGAGCATGAACCGTGCTGGGGAAAAGGCCTTTTGGTGAGGATGGCCTTGGAAACCAGCAGCTGTGGCAGGGCTGCCCAGACCCCACCTCTGGTGAGACAGAGTCCTTCTCCATTTCCCTGGAGACCGTAGGGCTTCGGGGGAGGATGTGTCTTTAACGTTGGGGCAGCACCAAGCATCATCTCAGTGCATCAATTTCTTTATCCCCACAGTGACGCACATCATTTGTAATCAGCTGATTGATTTTTTAAATGGATACCTTAAGAAATATTTGAAATTAAGGCAAGACTTATTTTTAATTTGAAATTAAGGCAAGACACCGTTCAAAGTGATTTTCAAATACAATATTTGAGTGCAATATTTTAAAGTTATGATCTTAACCAAGTACAGCTTTCTGTTAATGCCTTCTCACTATTGATCCCTGTGGCATTTGTGATGTTTTCTTCCTTTGGCATGGGAGCACAGTCCAGAAAATACACAGAAATAAGTGAACAGGAATTTTGGATAAACCTTAGGTTTTACTTTGGAGGACCAGACAATATCCTAATAAAACGAACAAACAAAACCTGAAGAAGCCTAATTAGCACAGAATCACAGAATATTCTGAGTTGAAAGGGACCCACAAGGATCATCGAATCACACTCTCGAGTGAATGGTCCACTAAGGGATCCAAGACACAATGTGGGCATTATTAACACCCTGCTCTGACCAACTGAGCAAATGCCCTTGTGCCATTTCCCTCTCTGTTTTCCCTTCCCTTTCCCCGCAGTTCAACAAGGACGAGATAACACTTCAGCACTAATATTCAGTAATTTGCCAATACCTTTTTACACCAACACCTGTTTTATGCTAAAAACATTTTTCAACTGAACAGTTCCAAGTATCCCTTGCTCCACGTGGCAAATGCGAGTGCTTTGACTCCTGTTTAATTACCCAGGGGCACACGTGGCTGTTCAAGCTGCCATGGGGCCTCTCATTCTCTGTTCATTTAATGAATGAAGTTAAAGACATTATTGCTTTTTCTCTAACATTTGCAGTTTCAAAATTATGATCTGTGAGGAGAGGCTGAGTGGAAGTCATTTGAGTTTTGCAGGGCAGAGAGATGCCAGGAGAGAATCCCAAAGCTCTGTTCTGCTCCCAACTCCTGCCAAGCCCAGGTACCCTTTACCAGCAGAGGTTTCTGGTATGAAGAAACTCTGCATTGTGGTTTAAAGCTTCTTTACACATCCTTTTCTCCTGTGTGGAGAAATTTTTTGGAGGGTTGGTGGCAAACCAGTTGCAGGCAGTGGTGGCCAGCTGCTCTCCTCGCCGTGCCTGTCTCTGCCCAGCAGCAGGAGTGAAGGCACACACGGGGGAGGTGTTGTTCTCATTCTGAGCTATTTGAAAAAGAAATAATGGGATAAAGATTGCCAAGTACAGTATGGTAAAGAATAAAATAACCTGTGGTGTAGTGATGCAAATCTGAAATCATTGCACCTGCAAAAATCCGGGTTTGCAGCACCGAAATGGCACAGACTGACCTTTGCCAGGTGGTGTTGGCAGCTCTGTGCTGTCCTGCTGTGCCTGTTGCAGAAGTTCTGCATCAAATGGGGAAAACTCGCCTTAAATTTCTGCCATTTCAGTATTTCTGTCACCTCTTCCAATCCAAACCAGCAAGAGGCAAAGCGAGACCGCTGATGGGAGCACAGCTTCACAAGCGCATGCAGTTAAAGGGCTGTGCAATTAATGGTTTTTGTGTGTCCTCAGAGTCTGGATAATTAAGAACCATCCCTTTCATGCTAAAGAGCTCTTTTGATAGAGAAATTAATTGCTTGCAACGATAAGGACGGGAGAAACAGACCATGGAATTGTTTTGTTCACCTGCCTGCTGAAAACTGGCAGTAATCCCAGTTTCATTACCATCCATTAAATCCTTTATTATAGAAATGTAACAGGTGGCATGGCTGGAATTAGCTCTTTGTTTTAACCCATGGACCGTAACAGTTTGGTTGCTGTAATCAGTGCTTAATACTTGAAATAAAGTCTTAAGGGAAATTCCAAATCTCCCTTCCCAACCCTCCCAGGGGTGTACTGGGAAGAGCAGGAGATCTGGCACCCTATGGACTGTCTAGCTGAAGAGCAGAGTCACATCCTGGCTGTGTGAGAGGTGCAAAGGCACACCCCTCATGCCCTTCTAACACTCACCCAGCTTCTCACACTCAGAGTGGCCTTCCCCTGCCTCCTGGTGAATTCCTTGTGCTCATCTTCCATGTGCTCGGGGGGCATTTCTCCACCCTGGCATTGTGTGGAAGCACTGGAGCCTTGTTTTAGCATGGTAAGGTCTAGGAAACCTGGAGGTTCTTCCCAGTGTGGAGGTTGTAGCTCAGCTTGGATCACATTCAGCTCACGCTCTGGTCCCACCCCAGCTCTGTGCGCAGTGGGTTCCGCTCCCACCTTTACCAGGCAGGGAAATGGAAGCAGAATCACCCCTCATTTTTTTTTATTTGTGAAGAGATTAAAATGCAAAATGGAAAAAAAAGAAAAGAAAAAAGCAGGTGCCTCAAAGCCTCCCAACTGGAGTTAAACAGGACAAGTCACGTGCTGAAGTTCATGGCTTGCCTAAGTGCTCTGGTGGAGCATGGCCAGTCCTTGCGGCTTTATCAGTGTCATTTTTCTACAAACATGGAAAAATTGGGCAAGTCAGAGATGAAGGGAGTAATAGGTCACAAACAGTTTGCCTTTGCATTAATTATAGTTACAGCCTCTATGTGCTAATCTGCCTTCTGGGTTGCGAGGAGGCAGCAAAGGCACCCTGGTGAGCAGCTCCTGCGCTGTGGAAGAAATGAAGGTTGCTGTGCAGAGACCGGCCGTGCAGCCAGGACAGGCAGCCCAGCTGGCACCAGACATTGTCCTCCTCACCTCTTCTGTTGACTAAAGGTGCCCAGGGTGCCTGGCTGAGTGCAGCTGGTGGCTCACTCAAAGCCCACAGGGCCTGCGGCTGCCAGGTCACCCTGGTGTCACCACCTGCTCTTCCTGACCAGGAGCCTTTACATCTTCCAGAGCAGCTTTTCCTCTCTTAGTGCTCGGCCCTTTCCATGTCTGAGGGGTGTTTGAGCAGCAGGGAATTCCTGCTAGCCCAGGAACACTGAAGCACCCACATTTCTTGTATTTGCGGATTATCTGTTGCCCATTTCATGTTCGTTCCAGTGCCACATCCTTCTGCCCTTCCTGCACCAATGAATGTTTTCCCTTGTTTATTAAACAGTTGCTGTGCAGCAACCTAGAAGGGATTTTTAGGTCAGTATTAGGCAACACATTTTTAATATGTAAACCTTCCAGTTGGCAAGGAAGCCTCTGGAAAGCCTGGGGACAGAAGGAGGATCTCTAAATCCAGGTCTGTAGCATGTCTGGGATCTTGTTGTCCTTACACATCTAAAATAACCTCGGCCCTTTTTCCAAGTACAGTCCTGGGAAGCGCTGAAAAAACATTTTCCTGGAGCTGTCCAGGTGAAACCCAGCCTGTTGGATGACCTCCAGAGCGTGTGTTCCTGGATGTATTGACTCTTTTAAAACATTTGATTTCTGTCCTTTCCAGACGTGGATTCCCACCCTACTGGCGTTACAGGGACTCGGAAGTACCCGCTCCTGTTCAACGTTTCCATCCCTCACCACGAGGAAATCACCATGGCGGAGCTGAGGCTCTACACCTTGGTGGAGCGGGACCAGAGGCTCTACGAAGGGCTCGACCGCAAGGTCACCATTTTCGAAGTGCTGGAAAACGTCCACGTGGAGGCCGGGGAAGAGAGGAAGACGGTGGCCTTGGCCTCCAGGCACATCTACGGCACGAGCAGCGAGTGGGAGAGCTTCGAGGTGACCGAGGCCATCCGGCGCTGGCGCAGGGCAGGGCTGACCACGCACCGGCTGGAAGTTCACATCGAGAGCAGGGAAGGGGAGGAGCAGAACGGGGAAGGGAAGCTCCATATCGACATCAACTCCGAGGCCAAGCACGTGCCCCTGTTGGTTGTGTACTCCGACGACCAAAGCAATGACAAAAAGGAGGAGAAGGAAGAGCTGAACGAAATGATAGACCACGAGCAGCTCCTGGACCTGGAGAACCTGGAGGTTGGCAATTTCCACGACCAGCCTGGGGAGGAGGCGCTGCTCCAGATGCGCTCCAACATCATTTACGACTCCACTGCCCGGATCCGCAGGAACGCGAAAGGCAACTACTGCAAAAAGACCCCGCTCTACATCGACTTCAAGGAGATTGGCTGGGACTCCTGGATCATCGCCCCGGCGGGGTACGAAGCTTACGAGTGCCACGGGGTGTGCGCCTACCCCTTGACAGAGCACGTCACGCCAACCAAACACGCCATAGTCAAGACTTTGGTTCACCTGAAGAACCCCCAGAAAGCCTCCAAGGCCTGCTGCGTGCCCACCAAACTCGACCCCATCTCTATCCTCTACTTAGATGCAGGGGTGGTCACCTACAAGTTCAAGTACGAGGGCATGGTGGTGTCAGAGTGTGGCTGCAGATAGTAGGAGGGAACGCACGCGCGGGGAGGGCACAGGGGGAGTATTTAATGATTCAGTCTGTAAATTTGTACATTTGGGATTTGCTATTTAATGAGGTTATTTAATGAGGCCTGTACAGATAATTGTATGTTTCCTGTCACGGGGAATGGGCACGTCGTGTCGGGATTGTATATTTTGTTCCATTGCTTCCTTCTCGCTGCTCTTCGCTGCCCAGATTGCGACCGAGTCTCTCCTCCTGTCAGGGCACGGAGCTGATCACTGGATTGTTTGGGAGGGCTCTTGGTGCCAAAAGGGCACATCCAAATTCACGGAAATAAAGGCATATTTTTGTACTTTATCAATGTTGATTGGCATCTCCAGGGCTTTCCAGAGCTGTCAAAGATACGTGAGTGATGGGCAATCACACCTAGATTGTTCAGTGTTCTGTAAAATCTTTATAAACATCTTTACATGGTCATTTTTTTCTTAATTTATCTCTGTAGATCTTAAGTCCTGATAATTCTCAAGCTCCTGAATCACTAAGGCACAAATAAGGTGCTTTCTCCTTTTTTCTTAATACTTTCTTCACTCTTGCCCTGTTTCAGTCAATGATAACTGGCAGGGATGATTTGGCATCTGGAGCAGAAGGGCACCATCCCCTTTCCCATCCTTCTTAGGAAAGCAAATGGCCCAGGAGCAGTGCCAGGCATGGGCCAAGGCAAGGAATTCCCCCTGTGCAGGTTTATTACAAAATCACTCTGAGGCAGCGCTGGCTTTGCTGCAGCAGCCGTGGCTTGGCTCTCGAGGGCCAGAGCTTTAGGTGGCAGAAGGAAGTGCAACAAATTTCCTGAACCCTTGGAACTGTACCAGCTAAAATTGTCCTTGACATTTATACCAGCTAAGAACCAGTCCCCCTTCCCCGTCAGTAAATTCCATGAGATGCAGCTGCACAGTCCGACTCGAATGGCCCAGCAGTGCCAGGCAGAACAGCAGAGCCCTTCGTGCCAGTGGGACACGAGCAGCTCCCCTCTCTGTAAGTGCTGAAGTTGTCGATTCATAGGGATATTCCTCCCCCCAGACTCTATAGATGGAGTCACATGCCATGTTTCCACCATGCTTCTGCAACAAATCGTGGTGATAAGGAGGTGTCGGAGCTGAGAAACAATAGACCCGTCACTTTATTTATACTAAGCTGCAAATTTGTCAGATTCTTGGGAAAGTGTAAGTGATGTTGACTCTTTTAGCCTGTACCAGAGCCTACTGTACTGTCCCTGCATCTGTTTTACACTTTTAAGGGAAAGTTATCTTCCCTGGAAGTGATAAGGGTCTTTGAAAGAATCACTCCAACACTTCATGGGAATGAACACTAAAGACTTTATCACGCACCAACTAAACCCAATTTCACCTATTTTCACACATACTCTTCTGTGCTTCCCATAATTTATTGACCTATTTATTGACTGCCTGCCTTTGTAATATAATGTAGAATACAGAATGTTTTATTTTTGTGCTTGTGTGTAATCCCACTCGGATAAAACCTTGTACTGATCCTACTTTACATGGAATCTCTCTGTTGAGTTGTGTGGCACAGAGAACGAGGTTGCTGATTTTTTTCCTCTCCTGAATACTTGTAAATTCCACATGGCACAGTTGCCCCCTTGCTTGCAGAGCCGCTCCCTCACTGCAGTGATTTCAGTGGAGTTCTGGAGCATGGTCTCGTCCAATTTACAGCTCCTCTTGCAGGGGTACCGTGGCTCTAAGTGCTCAGCTGTGTAGTTTATTGTAGAGCTATGCAGGCTCCAGATAGCGGCCTGCACCATGGGCTGTGATATTGCTTTATCCCTCACCCTGTGAGTGACTGACACCCCTGAGAGACCTTTCCCCCGAGCCACTCTGCAGCCGGAGCCTGTGGCTCATGGCACGCTGGAGGAATTCGGGAGAGGTGTGATATTCGCTCTGCTGACATCAACTGCAGCAGCCAACGGTTGAAGTGTGACCACACAGCCCCTTTCAAAACTATCCACAATTCTTATGAAGCCATTTGCCAGGACAAGCCATTCACCTTGTTAGGAGTGATAATCCAGCATTAGGGAGATAATCCGACATTTACTTTTATCGTCTCATTTCTGCGGGCAGCCCCGTGGCAGAGATCTGCCCTCCCCGCCTTCCCCCATCCTTCCCGAGCAGCACCAACCTCTCTGAACAGGCTGCAGGGAAAGCTGTGCTTTAAACACCATAAATAACCCGCTGCAATCACCCCTAAGCATGCAAAGTCTCTCTAGGAATTCTCAGGTGACCTCACTGCAAAGCAGAGCGGCGCCTGCGCTCTCCGTGTGTCAGAGATTTGCTGCAGCAGGGCAGAGTCTGTGGCGTGCTGTGGTACAGAGCAGGCACGGGCAACGTGTCATTTTATCAGCTGCATGTGTGAACTTCTACAAGATCAGTAAAACTGTCAATAAACGTCAATGATAGGCCTTTAGAATTAGGGGGCAGCCAGTCTGTTGATGTGAGTAACTTCTCTTTATAAAGAAACGAGGACTGTACTGCTGATTGACGAGGATTTCAGCCAGAGTTTGTGGTGAAAGAAGTAAAGCTGTGTCTCACTGTGCTATTTTGGGAGAAAACTGAGCATCTCTTGAATCCTTCGGCTGCACCTGTGCTGTTCATACCCTGAGATCAGAGCTCCTGAGAACGGTGTTTCATTTACGAGGGGTGTCTGTCAGGACTGCAGGGCTGCTTTATGAGCAAAACCCCCCCGTGCCCTCACCTTTCAACTTAACCCCACCAAGGCATTTCTTGGATGTTCATGCAGGTCAGTGATAGAGATCAGACTGAAAAAAGGGGGGCAGTTATTTAAATCAAGGTTGTTTCTGCAAGTTCAGAAGTGCTTGGCTTTAAAGCCCCTGTCCAAACAGACACAACACTCACAAATAACAGGGTGAGGGTGTGACAAGAGCCAGGGCTGCCAAGCTGGGAGTCCCAGAAGTCTCTGAAAAAATATTCCAAGTCCCTGAAAAAATATTCCACTGCATGTTTTCATTTTCTTTGTTTCTATACTCCTTCCTTCCATCCATCCATCCACATTGGTACCGTGACTTCTGTTCCTAAAACTTTATTTGTCACATTAAATACTGGTGTGCATTGATTCTCCTTTCATTTCTGATCTATTTTATATCTACATATTAGCAGATGTTTGACTTAAATCTTCAATTAAATCTTAATTTTAGAAAGGTTTGGGAAAATATGGCTTCATTATGGAAGTATCTATCTTTCCATCCATCCATCCACCCACCCATCCATCTCTGAATTATTGCAAGCAGCTAAAGCAACCCTGTCTCACCAAAACCATCAATATCAGTAGGATTTTTGGTTTCATCTGTTTCTAGCTGAACATGTATAAGAAAGTGTGAGTAGCTATGGAGCCCCTTTTGTGCTGGATGCTGTATAAAATTCCAGGCTAAACAGGCAGGAACAGGCAAAGGGGGAGGGGGAAAAAAAACCAAAACAGGAAGATTTCGTGGCACTTGAACATCTGCTTCAAACATTTGAAAAACTACAGCCCAGTGTTAATTTAAACTTCCTTATAACCCAGTTCAACATTTGGAGTGCAAACACTGTTAATAGGATGGGAACCGGGGTGGTGGTGGTTTGCTTACTATATTGGGAAACAAAACCAGAACAAAACCAGCTTGAGATAGAGCTTTTGTTTATGTTGCTGACCCATCTGTCTTCATTAATGCATTATTTACAGGAAAAGTTAAAAAATTAGCTTCTGCTCCCTCTTCAAGTGCAGCAGCGACAAATAAAGGCTGCACGGTTCATTTGCCCTCGACTAAAAATGGAAATTCTTATCAGCACCCCTTGGAAGAAGAGGTTTATGATGTGGAGTGTATTAGTGTTGGGTATGAGTGCTGGGACCAGGCCTTTTGGCCACAGCTGCGTGCTCCCAGCCCAGCACTGTCAGGGGCGCAGGGCAGCGGGGGGCTGCTGTGTGCAGAGAGCAGGAACCAGACACAAAACGTGACCCTCATCTTACTCTAAACTCCTGCTCTGAAGCTGCGAGGAGAAACGATGTGGATTTTCCCCTGTATTGACCCAGGGTAACGGGACAGGCTTGGGGCTACGCCTTGGTGTGGCCCTGGAATCACCCAGGTGTCTCTGGCCCTCCGGACAGGCACACTGGGGTGACACAAGCCCCTTCCCTGCACGTAAAGGGCATCATGCACTTGGATTTCTGGAGTTTAAATGTCTAAATGGGGACAGATGAAAGCCCCCCAAGATGTGTCTGGCCAGAACCTCCTCCAGACAAACGAGGCAGGTTTGGGAGTCTGTTCTGGAGCTGCTTTAGCTGGACAGGTCTGAGTTGGGAGAGCTGGAACCCAAAGAGGACCTGAAGTTATGGCCCAGCACCCGTGGGCATGTCCTAAGGAAAACATTGTCAAACCAACTGCTGTGCAAATGGACTGGGAAGCACAGAATCCTGGAATGGTTTGGGTGGGAAGGGACCTCAAACCCCATCCAGTGCCACCCCTGCCATGGCAGGGACACCTCCCACTGTCCCAGGCTGCTCCAAGCCCCATCCAGCCTGGCCTCGGGCACTGCCAGGGATCCAGGGGCAGCCACAGCTGCTCTGGGAATTCCATCTCAGCCCCTCATCACCTTCACAGGGAGGAATTCCTTCCCAATATCTAAGGAGATATTAGGAATATTAGGAAGATATCCTAGCTTCTTCAAAAGCATCTTGGTAAGAAGAAAAAGCAAAGTTCTGTACTACAAGCCCACTGGAACAGAGACATTCATTAAAAAACCAAACCCAAGCTCTCTTTCTATAAACCAAAAATCCAGAGATTTCCAGGTTTGTCAGAGTCATCTCCTCATTTGCACATCCCACTACAGGGGTGGGCTTTGGAATGACCTCAGAGCCCCGAGCACATTTTGGGAACCAATCTGGACATCTTGTCTCGCTGTCCTTTGCCCCTTCCCCTCTGCCCTGCTCCTGTCCATCCCCTCATCCCTCTCCATCTCAGGCCACATCCGCGTTGTCCGGCCACGGCTCCAGCGCCGCTGCCGGGGACGGCTCTCGAGGCACGTCCGTGTCTGTCCCCCTCACGTGTCTGTCCCTCTCCCCAGGAGCAGCTGCCTGGGGAACTGCAGGGGAAGGAGCAGCCATTGGAATTACTGCTTCTTTCCCCAGATAAAAGTGGAGAGAAACATCCACCTTTTGATACCCTTGTCAGGAAGATGAATAGGGGAAGGAGGTCCAGGCTCTCCCTGCTCCTCCAGGGACCCCTCCTGCAGTAACTGAGGGCATTTGCCTTCAGATGTAACTTAGTAAATCCCAATTCACTCTCCAGCCTCCTGAGGAGTCACTTTGGATGTCAGTAAGAGCAGAATTTAAGCTAATGATCAGGTGGGGAAATTTCTGCTTCCGAGCCCATCCCACCACCCAGCACTGCTGACAAAACTCCTTGGGATACGGCTGTGTCCTTCCAGAGAACCGAGTCCCTTCTTAGAGCAGATAATGCCAGAAAATATAGAAGAGTTTTGGTGACATCTGTACTGCGAAATAAACTCCAGGATGCACTGCAACAGCCCCAGCTCAGGGCAAAAGAGCTCATGCTGGGATTGGGAACTCTGCTTGGTTTATGCTCAGTGTGATTCTGTTCCCAGCACAAACTGATCCGCCTCCTGCTCAGCATTTCAAGGGCTTAGGAGGACTTTTGATTGTATTTTTTAAGTAAAGACAGGAAATAGGAGGGATAAAAGCAATCGACATGGCTGCAATAAAGGAAATTATACAAGAGCAATGGATTTCCGTGACACAGAGCAATGCTTCCTGAAAAAGAGCAATGGATTTCCGTGACACAGAGCAATGCTTCCTGAAAAGGAGGGTGTTGGCTTGTTCCCTGTCTCCAAATATTTTGTTTTCTGTGATGGCCAACAAAGACAACACGCTGTGTTTGAGTTTAGCTGGGCAGCTGCAGCAGCATTAATTCCATTTTCACGTAACTATTCTGCAGGAGCTGCTGCCAGTTGTGCCTGCGGTGACTTTAGGCTGAGGGATGCTCGCTGCAGCTTTAGAGCTCCCCACACAATGTCCTTCAGCTCTGTGTGACTGAGCCTGTCCAGGCTGGGAGCTTCACGCGGTGTTGAAAATGTATGTGTCGAGTTAAGTGAGAAGGTTTAGAGGCAGGGTGGTCTCTGCAATCGGGTACAGGAGCTGGCTAGCAACAGCAGCTAAACAACAGCCCGGCCTGCCAGGGCGCTCGGGTTTATGTTGGCTTTGCTGTAGCAACTCCTTATCTGCCAGAGATAGCTGCAGTTCACATCAGTTGTTGTGAGATTCGGTGGAATCCGTTTCCTGAGCTGTCACCGCGGGCTAATCGGGCAGAGTGGAGATGCAAAGCTTTGGGAGAGTGGGAGAGCAAAACTGCAGCGCTGATCGAGCTCTGTTTGCTTTTGCCATTGCCACATTTCAGGGTATTTATAAAATCTAGGTTAAAATTAGTTTAGGTTAAATAAATTTAGGTGAGATGTACAGAAGGAATTGGTCGCTGTGAGGGGGGCAGGCCCTGGCACAGGTGCCCAGAGCAGCTGTGGCTGCCCCTGGATCCCTGGCAGTGCCCAAGGCCAGGCTGGACGGGGCTTGGAGCAGCCTGGGACAGTGGGAAGTGTCCCTGCCCACGGCAGGGGTGGCACTGGATGGGCTTTAAGGTCCCTTCCAACCCAAACCATTCCATGATTCCCTGATTTTAGATGCCCAGCTCAGCCCAGAGAAGCCTCCAGGCTGGCACCTGACCCAGCTGGACTGGAAGAAGAGCAAATGAACTGTAGGAAAATGAGCCCTGGTGCCATTTCTGCAGCCTGGGACTGGGGTCACCAGGTTTTTCCTCACCGTGCTCCTCACCTGCTGGGCAGTGAATCCCCCGTGGGTTAGAGCAGGGCTCCACAGGAACGCGAGCCCACACTCGCTGGAGACCCCTGGGCTGATGCAGAGCTTGGAAAGGGTTGAGGTGATTCAATTGTGACTTACAGCAGCTGGTTGCTGCCGAGACAGACACAAAATAGCAACATCATGCAAATGCAACCTGCAATCCTAAATATTCCTTGGAGCTTTGTACCAATTTTGACGTTGTTCTGGGAGGGAAACGCCAGCTGCTTTCATCCACGGTCGCTTTCCTCGCTGGGCTCCCTCCTCTTCCCTCGGGATTTCTCCAGCTCCCATCACTTCGTGTTCTTCCCCGCTCCTCTGCCCATCGACAATTTACACCAGCTGCAAATTTGGCCCAGTAATATCGATTGTGTGTCCGGTGCCTCCTCTGGGGGCCCTCATCAGCGCTGGAGCTGCGCCCCGTGCCCCGAGCGAGCGGGGAGCTCAGGGCAGGGCAGCGGAGCCCTGACAGCGCCGGGGCCCTGCCGCAGCACTAACGAGCTCCAGGGCAGGCGGAGCAGCCGGACCAGGGCTCGGCGAGCTCCCCGGAGCTGCATTAAGCCCTGCTCTGGCCGCGGGGGACAGGGGTCACCCTTCGGGCACGGCCGGGCGAGCCGGGCCCCGCCGTGCCCGGCAGTCGCGCCCAGGGGAGCGCGGCAGCTCCGAGGGACCGGGAGCTGCTGGGACACGATAAAACCCCCGGGAATGAAGAACTGCACCTCTCTACCCACTCCCGGCTGCTCTCCTGTCCATGGCCATCCTGCTCCTGCACCATTCTTCCTGAGGAATGAAACCACCGTCTTCACCACGGGCACCAATGCTGCCAGTGCTTCTGGCCTCAAACCCTCAACCCAAAGTGGCTGAAAGGAAGGGTCAAGCCTGGTGATCAAGTTGTTATCACAAATATTTTTATTGTAGGTTGGGATTCAGGACCCCCAAGCCTCGGTCTGGCTCTGCTTCATCTGTGCCCTGCAGACATTTCCAAAGGCTCCATCACTTCAGTACGGTTTAGAAAAGCAAAAATCTGGGACCTCAATGGCCTGAGCTTCCCTGGGGCAGACAAGCGAACCCGTTTGGTTCGAACGGAGCACTCAGGTGCAGGCTCTGGCCCGGGCACTGCGGGGTGCAGGATCCCGGTGCAGGACCCCGGGCCAAGGGCTCCTTGCTCCGGTGCCGAAGCTCAGCGAGGATGGGAGCTCAAGCAGGGCAAGCGAAGAGCACCCGACTGGCGGGCACCGAGCTGGGAGCTCCGAGGCTGGGGTGGGGTGTGAGGGAGCTTCGCCCCGGCTGCTCTCCCTGCCTCTGGCTTCTCGGCAGCTGACAAACGGAACAAAGGCTCAGCTGCAATTTTATTTTTAAAAGCCATCCTGCTTGCCATCACCAGTGGGGCTCGGGGTCTGAGCGAGCGGGAGCGGGTCAGGGTGGCTGACAGCAATTTAATCTGCTGCTGCTTCCCATACCTCCCCGTGCCATCCCCGACCCCACGCCAACGCCTTCCACTGCCAGCAAGGGGACAGATCCAGCTCTGTGGAGATAAGGAGTTTCTAAACATGTGTCCCATGTCTCCCACAAACTGTAAATGGGATTCCTCCCCATTTCACACTTCACAGAGCTTTCTTTACCCTGGATAGGAGGAATATAGCAAGGGAGCTACGCGTTCCCACTGCCCCAGTGGAAACATCCCTTCCCAGGGTGTGACAACACTCCAGCTTCCAGTGGACATTTTGACCTTTCACTCCTCAGCGCTGTCTGTAGCTGTTGTGTTGGGAACAACTGTCCTTGGGGTGCTTGGCTGACCTCCTGACTCCTTTTGGAAAGGCATTTCCATAGAGCTCTCAGCACTTCAGATGAGCACCAGACTTTTAGTGGCATCAGAAATGTGGATGCGTGTGAAGGGAACAGTTGACAGCGCTCAAAAATCCATCCCTGGTGCTCCAGGAAAGGACACACAGGGTAAAGGTGTCACTGAAATGACTCAAAACCCCCGCTGGCCTTGGGGGTTGAGTGTGGATCTCACCCAGAGCACGTGGAGCTCAAGGGGAGCCTCTCCGGCTGGATGGCAGCCTGAGCCAGCCTTTATCAGGGAGACAAGGAAGGAAACACGGCAACGCTGCCGGGGAAAGGAAAGATTTATACCTCTCACATGCTCAGAAGGCAGGTGCCAAGCCAAGACTTATCCTCGTTTCGTTAGCCAGAGGTCAAAGCCTGGCCCCTGCCGCCCTGGCTGGGGGAAATCTCTCCCTGGGCGCAGCAAACCCTGGGGCCAGCCAAGATTACAGGGACGCTGCCCTGTTCCCAGCCCCGATACCGGGACATGGTGTGAAGAGGGCTGGAATATCACATCGTGTTTTTACGCGTGATAAAGCAAATTTTCACAGGCCACACCAGCGGCCGCTGACGGCGCCGGGAGCCTCGGTGCCCTCACCACGCCGGGGGTGCAGGGAGACCTCGGGGACAGGGCTCTGTGTGAAAAGGGCTCCTTGTGAAACTCCCTCGGGAGAAAACAGAGTATTTCCTTCTCTGCTGGGCGGGCTGCTCACCTTGGAGAACTCTCTGATGTTTCCTGGAGGCCGAGCACACCCTGGAGTCCTGCGGTGGCAGCACCGCTGAGGCCCCTGCTCTGCCCCGCAGCCGGGAAAAGCACACCCAAACTCCTGCCTCTGTATTTGAAGTTACAAACCTTGTTTCTTAAGAAACCCGATTCCCAGTTAACCGCTGGGCACTCCTGGGGAGTGGGAACTGCCTGCTGAGGAAAGTCGTGCAGAGGAAAGGGTGAACTCAGAGGCTCGAAGGGAGCCCTGGTGGGGATCCCCACGCAGGGAGCTTTGGGCAGTGTGGATTCTCCAGGGAAAGAGCTGTCCCAGCTGGAGCCTCTGTGCCACGTTCACCACACCAGCACTCAGGGTATTTACCTGCTTGAACATCTCACAGTTCCTAAACTGGCAGGGTTTGGGCCTGGAATAGAAGAGGATTTTCTCCAAGGAAGAGCTTATTTGGACAGCTCTTGCCCCTGCTGCTTCCTCCTGCCCTCGTGTTCCCTGGCACCAGCAGGATGCTTCTGGCTTTCAGGTGATTTTTCCTGCAGGCCGCCGTGGCTTTGTAGATCCCGGCGCTGCAGCAAGGTGGCAGGAAAACACAGGGAAAGTGGGACAGCGGGGCTGCTCCCGGAGTTTGGGACACCTTTTCCTGCCCACCTTGCTGAGCGGTTGTTCGGACACCCGGTCTGGCAGCGTTTTCCTCCCAAAAGCAGCCTGGTTTGGGGGTATCCTTCGGCTCCCACGTAAAGGAAGGATGGACTGCATCGCTCTGGAACTGCTGGGGAGAACAACATGTTCCCACCGCTCCTGGGTCTGGACGAGGCCTCCTCAGCCACGGCTGGACACTTCCCGCACGTCCACCTCGCCTCCCCCAGCAACGCGCTCCTCCGCGCGCTGGCCAGGCTAAAAAAGGAAAGTTCCTATCGTGCCAAAAACGCAACTTTGATAAATATGAGGGGATAAGTGTGACTGGCTTGGGATCCAAACACAATAATGTGGGAAGGATAATTTTATTTTCTTGCCTCTCACGCCTACCAAACCCTTGGATACAACGGAGTGAAATCCTAAATGAATTTATTTAGTAAATACCTGAGAAGAGCAAAACAGACCTTCTGCTCCAGCACAAAGAATGCAGTGAAGGGACTGAAAGGATGGCCTAAAAGGGATCTCACTTTCATCCCACACTGCAGGATTTAGCACTTTTGGGTACATTGGGATCTGTGGTTTAACAGCTCTAACTTGGAAAGCCGTATCACATTTAAAGGGAGAGGAAAATCCTCAGTCTGATCTCAGGGTTATCACCTTGGTAGAGCTCTTGTGTCCTCACGGTGCCGTGGGAGGGTTAAGGGGGTGAAAAATGCCTTTTTGGAGGTTTCCAAGCCTACAGGACAGGGCTGGAAAGGATCATTCTTTATTCTCTGTGGTAGACAGTCTGTTGTGGTTTTACATGACAAGAGCAGGGCCGCACTGTCCAGGGGATCCAGAGTCAGTGCCCAAAACCTGCTGAGCTGAAAAGCCACCAAACCCCACCATGAGTTTATGATGTCCCTTGCAGCCCAGAGGAGCAGCAGCCCCTGCCCCAGGAACAGGAGAGATTCTCTGCTGCTCCCACCCCAAAAAGCTCCATGGCCTGGCTGCAGAAACAGAGGGAGGAAGGAAATGTAGGCTGGGCACCTACAGGGATCTGACGTTGTGGGGTCTCCAGCAGAAGATGTGAAAGTGCAGAAGATCCAGAGCAGGCTCTGGGCAGTGCCAGCGTTCAGGTGTGGCTCTGGGCTGAGCAGAGAGGGCACCCTCCCCCTCAGGGATGGAAAAGGTGCAGTTTCACAGGTCTGGCACAGCCAGTTCCATGGTTCTCCATCTCTGGAGAAACCTCACTTAAAAAAAAAATAATTCCTTGTTATCTTACAGCACCCAGCAGCAACACCAGCTCACGAGGCGCCCGTGTGTCACTCCAGGCTGCTCCTCCCTCCAGGCTCTCAGGAATTTCCAGCCCACCTGACCTCTATTGGAAAGTCTCTCACAGATGACCTCTATAAACCCTGCAGATGTCACTGGGTGGAATATCTTCAAAGGAGTCCCTCGGCAGCCACGGGGCTGTTCTGCCTATCTGAGCGGAAGCGGAGGAATGCGCAGTTTATTTTAAATAACGTACACTTGTCCTAATCATGGAGATTTCTGAGCCTCGGCCAAGCCTCTGCGCGTCATTACAGTCTGCTGTGGAGGAATTATTGGCCTCTTCACACTTTTGATCTTTGCAGAAAGGAGCGCGTGGCATTTCCAGCCCAGATGTTCACGATGCTGCTCCTAAACCCGACCGAGAAGCTTCTCCCTAATGGCTCCTGAGCCTCACGCTCAGACTGGTGAGGAGCTCCTTGCAGAGGTAAAAAATTAAATAATCACTGAGGCAGCTCTGTCAAGGTCATCTGAAATCACAGAAAAGACTCGTGAATGGCAGCAGCTGCTGTGGAACGGCGGCAGACATTTGGAACCCCTCGGTCTGAGTGTCGGGAAGCCACGGCTCCCACGGAGGGGACCCGGACTGGCAGCAGAAAGAAACTGCAAGAGACTCAAGGGCACAGCTCCTGCGGCGTGTGGGAAGGGGAGCGTTGGGGAGCTCATCATGGAGCTCCTTGGGGCTCCTCTCCGTGACTTCCATCCCTCTGCAAAGCGGTGGAGCTGCACCAGCAGGTCCAGGCCCAAAGCAGATCTTCACCGTGGGCCTCACTGGTGTTTCCCATGGCCAAGACTGAGACCTGAAACACGGATTTGATGCCCTGTGCTCAGGCTCGATCCCTGGCAGAGCAGAGGGCCGCGGCTGTGGGACCTTGGGAAGGCCCTGGGATTTTGCAGGAACAGTCAGCTCCCTGGTGTGAAGGTTTGTGGGCAGGACAGGGAGGAGCTGTGTGGGGATTCTATGGAAAGGAAACCCCTGGAGTCAGGGCCTACAGGTCAAACGAGCCATTTATGGGTTGGGTTTCTGAATGCAGCTCAGCTTTCACAAACTGCTCCTTCCCCAGGCTTTATATCCCTAGCTGAGCAAAGGTGGGCCCAGTGCACCAAACTGAATCTGGGACTGAATCTGGGCTCAGTTTTAGGGCTAAACCAGTCCCCCCTGCCCCCAGCAAGGCTGAGAGCAGCAGGTGCTTTATACTCAACACTGACTTTTATTCTCCAGTAACCTTTTCCCACTCCCATCTCCCCTTGTCTCCCACATTTTCCGTGTCCCCTTCTCTCCCCAGTTCGTTTTCCCTGGCAGACAGCTCTGCAGCCTGTCTGGAGCTGAACTTTTGCCTTGCCAAAGCCAAGTCCTCAGTAGCCAGAGCCCAGTGTTGTGATTTCCTTCACCATGCCTGGCACGGAGCCATGTCCTGCTTGAAAACTCCTGCAGATCTCCGTGGTTTTCCCTTTCCTGTCCGCACGAAGGCTCTAGGCTGGGCTGTTCCCCCTTCTCAAATAAATGAGTGAAAGGTTTTCTGTAGAAGAAAACAACTGTCCAGAGTTCTGGTATTTTTCTTTCCTCCACCAAAAGCTTTGGCAGCACCGTGGTACTGCTGGAAGGACGACTCTGGCAGGGGTGGGGGACAAGCAGAAAGGTCACAAACAGCCACAGGGACACCTCTGGGTCCAGGTGCTCTTCACACTGATGGGGAGAGCCCCAGCGTCCTCACTGGGGTGCAAACCCAGGCTGGCTGAGGAAATCCTGCTCTGCACTTCAGAAACGACAAAACACCCAAGCAGGGGCAGTAAATAAGTCCAGATTTGTCCTCCTTTGAAGTCTGTCCATCAAGGAGAACGCAGCATTTTCTGCGCTGGGAGCTGCTGAGGGACTCCCCCTGCACCAAGAGCTCCGAGCACAGGAGTGTGGAAGTGCTCTCCGAGCTGGATTAGGAACACCCGGCTGCGGGGAACAGCGACCTCAACCACCTGAGCAGCCCCTGAACTGAAGAGGTTTGTGTGATACTGGGATTTTCTGCCTGGAGCCGTGGTGGCAGAGCATCTCCTGATGCTGCAGGGGATCTCAGGCCCTTGTCCTGCCCCGTGAGAGCACAAACCATGATGTGAGCACCTCCACCACCCAGGGCTGTGCCTCCCCGGGCCCTGGGGCTCCTCTGCCTGCCCAGATCCGGGATCCGTGGATGTTTTCATGTGGGTATCTCCAGCAAGCAGCCAGGCAGCTGGAGGAGGGACGCTGCTGGTTTCTTTATAAAGGCACAACGTGTCCGTACCCAACCTTCTGAGTGCAAGACATTCTGACTGAGCAGCAGGAAGTGCTGGCCTGTTCTCCAGGTAACCTGAGCAGCTGAAAGAGGAGTTGAAATAAACACACCAAAAAAAGCTAAAGGGTATTTTTGAAATTTCCTGGTCCAGAGCATGAACCGGCCTCTAAGCTCTGGTCTCCTTCCTCCCACTCGGCCTGTGGGCAGTAGCAGGACACTGGACAATACAAGCCCCTGGCTCTGAACCTGCAGTTCCTGTAGATTCCTGCAGCTGCATTTTGTGTCTGTGCAAAGCTGGGTGTCTCCTCCTAGTTGGCTTTGGCACCAGTTTTACTCGTGGATTTAATTAAGTTTTTTATCTCCTCCTCAAGCACCTTGGTTTTCCTCTCCAGGTCCTCCCGCGAGCGCTCCACGTTCCTCAGCTTCAGCTCCAGCTGCTCAGACTTCTTCTTCTCCTGCTCAATGTCCTGGTTCAGCCTCACCACTTTGGCCCAGACTTCATAGTTTTCCTTCTGGAGACTGCAAAGGGAAACAGAGCAAGAAAGGCTTGGATTGGAAAAGTGCTGTAAAATCATTTGGCTCTTAGGGAGCCTGACCTCAGTGTCATTAAGCAGCAAAACAAATCAGAGGTGCTGTCCTGAGCCCCTCAATGGCCACAGAACTTGATGCAGTAAATCAATAGAAGTGATACACGTGCATTGATAATGGGATAATAACCATAATACCAGTGTGTGGGGCTACAAACACTGATGGTTACAACCAGTGGTGCAATAATGCCACTGGTGAATTCTGGAGAGCACAATGGTCCAGCATCGTGCTGGTGACAGGAATTGTGACAGTGCAATTCCTGCAGAAACACTGCAGTGCCATACAGTGATGTGGTAAGAGCTGTGGACTATTAATGCTGCAATAACACAACATCACCCAGTGTGATGATGAGAGCACAGCTCGTACAGCACAGCACACTGATTTCAGGCAGCCCGTAAATACTGCATTTATCATTAATCACAACTGCTACACACTGCACTGCATTTATCATTAATCACAACTGTTACTGCACTGCATTTATCATTAATCACAACTGTTACACACTGCACAGCATTTATCATTAATCAC